>CAUYQU010006090.1:0-22908 GCA_963574635.1 Cheracebus regulus
TCTTTTTGTAATTCCTTTACCTGCAGTTCCTACTTTCCCATAGCTCGACTGCCTCCAACGGGAAACTGTGTCCGGGCTCAAGCTCACCATATGGTGAGGCCCAATTCCGAGGGGCTTCACATGGGAACGAACCCCACACCAAAGTGTTGGAATTACAGGCGTGAGCCACCGCGACCGGCTGGATCATTTGTATTTTCAAAACTCAATCCAAAGGAAAACACACATTCTTGTCTCAGGTTTTTTAAGGTCAAGAAGCTTGTCAACGATAATTAAGGAGGGATATAACAAGGCTGTTATAACCCTTGAAGGAGGAGAGAGGCACAGTAAGGGTGAGGTTGTTAACCAAAAAATGCCAGTATTAAGGAAAAACAGTGGAGGAAAGCATAGACAATTGAGGATACAATTATCAGCCCATACATCCTTCTCTCAGTTTTGCAGATTCTAGCCCTAGAGGATGAAGTAAAAAAGAAAAGGGAAAGGAGGAATGGATAGGAAAGCCTCTTAATGGTCTAACTGGGTCTTTTATTTAATTTTCAGAAGAGAAACCCTTTTGACCTCAAGCATGATGAAAAGGAAGATTCCATGTTGCATCTATAGGCAGAAACCTTAGAGAAAGCATTAACTTCACTGTTTATCACTTCTTTCATTCCCACATTTTCAGCCACCAATTTATGTCCATTTTTTCTTATAAACATGTTTTTCCTTCACACCCATCCCTATTGTCAGAGTCAGCCTGGGAGACCAGTCATCTTGTTGCTGAACTGCCATCACAGCTGTCTCCCATGATCTTATTCTTACTACATTCTTTTCTGTGAAATCACAGCACGAGTCAGCTTCCTCCAGCATCGTTTTGGCCTCACGCCTTTCAAATCACACTTAAGCTCTTGATCCAGATGTGAGCGCAATCTGGCTGAGACATTTGCTGCCCCTTTGTTCGTCAGTGCTGATTTGGCTGAGCTGACCGTGGAGGCAGATGTCCCCTTCCTTCCTCACTGCTCCCTGCGCACCCCATCCCCCAACCCCCAGGAGCTGCACACATGGAGACCCTGGCAAACAAACAGGAAGGGAAGCCATGGTCTTGAGCGAAACTGACTAGGATAAGAGGAGAGCGGGAGGAACCCGGACTAAGAACTAGGAAACTCTAACATTGAAGGGCCAATGGTAAGGGGTGAGCCTGAAAGGAATCAGAAAAATAGATGTTAGGAGGAGGGTAGGAAGAAAACCAGAAAAATGTGGTATTGTGGAAGCCAAGGGAAAGAGGTCTCAAACAGTAAGCAAAATGTGGCCTAGACAATACAATATTTTTGTTTTGTTTTGTTTTTGAGACAGAGTCTCGCTCTTGTTGCCCAGGCTGGAGTGCAATGGTGCAATCTCAGCTCACTGCAACCTCTGCCTCCCGGGTTCAAGCAATTCCCCTGCCTCAGCTGGGATTACAAGTGCCCACCACCACACCTGGCTAATTTTTATATTTTTAGTAGAGACAGGGTTTCACCATGTTAGACTGGTCTGGAACTCTTGACCTCAGGTGATCCTCCCAAAGTGCTGGGATTACAGGTGTGATCCACTGCTTCTGGCCACAATACAGTATTATTTAGCCTTAAAAAGGAAGGAAATTCTGACACATGCTACAACATCAGACGAAATTGAAGACATCATGCTGAGTGAAACAAGTCAGTCATGAAAGTGACAAATACTGTATGGTTCCACTTATGTAAAGTACCTACAGTAGGTCGGGTGTGGTGCCTCATGCCTGTAATCCCAGCACTTGAGGAGGCCAAGGCTGGTGGATCACCTGAGGTCAGGCGTTTGAGACCAGCCTAATCAACATGGCGAAACCTTGTCTCTACTAAAAATACAAAAATTAGCCTGGCATGTTGGCGCATACCTGTAATCCCAGCTACTGGAGAGGCTGAGGCAGAAGAATCGATTGAACCCAGGAGGCAGAGGTTGCAGTGAGCCGAGATGGCTCCATTGCACTCCAGCCTGGGCAACAAGAGCACAACTCTGTCTCAAAAATTAAAAAATAAAATAAAGCACCTAGAGTAGTCAAATTCATGGAGACAGAAAGTAGAAGGGTGATTGCCAGGGGCTGAGGAAGGTGGTAAATAGGAGTTATTGTGCAATGGGCACAGAGTTTCATTCTTGCAAGATGAAAAGAGCTCTGTGAGCCGGGCACTGTGATTCACTAATCCCAGCACTTTGGGATGGGTAAGGCAAGAGGATTGCTTGAGCTCAACCTGGGCAACAGAGCAAGACCTTGTCTCTACTAAATCCTGCCCTACCCCTAAAAAATATCCCCAGAACTGGCCAGGTGTGGGGGCATGTGCCTGTGGTCCCAGCTACTTGGGAGGCTGCAGCAGGAGGATCGCTTGATATCAGGAGATCAAGGCTGCAGTGAATTACGATCACGCCACTTCACTCCAACCTGGGGCACAGAGCAACACCCTTTCTCAAAAAAAAAGAGAAAAAGGAGTTTTATGGATGGTAGTGATAATCATACAGCAATGTGAATGCACTTCATGTCATTAAACTATATATATATATTTTTTTTAGAGTTTTGCTCTTGTTGCCCAGGCTGGAGTGCAATGGTGCCATCTCGGCTCACTGCAACCTCCGCCTCCCAGGTTCAAGCAATTCTCCTGCCTCAGCCTCCCAAGTAGCTGGGATTACAGGCATGTGCCACTACACCCAGCTAATTTTGTATTTTTAGTAGAGACAGGGTTTCTCCTTGTTGATCAGGCTGGTCTCGAACTCCCGACCTCAGGTGATCCGCCCACCTCAGCCTCCTACAGTGTTGGGATTACAGGCGTGAGCCACCACACCCAGTCAAACTGTATTCTTAAAGGTAGTTTTACCATAATTTTTAGAAAAAGTAAAGAGGTCAACAGATTCAGATGCTGCTGAAAGGTCAGGTATAGGGAGGACTGAAAATATCCCTTGTGCTTAGAGTCATAGAGATTGCTGGTGACAAGTGTGAGCAGGATCCTGCCTACATTCTGGGTGACTTCAATATTCACATGTAAACACTTATGCATATTTTCTGGCTCATAACTGACTTTCAGTAAAAGTGAGTCATGACAGAATCGGGCTGTCTGTGGTCCATGGCTAACCTCTTCCTCCTGTCCCTGCCTTCATTTGGTGCATTTCATTCTCCCTGGCATTCTCTCAGCTCCCATGCACATTTCACCGTTTTTTTTCCATAAAGCTTAACAGGTCTTAAATGACTTGTTTTCCCTAGTAGGGTGCTGATTCTTCCTTTCTGCCATTCCACTTCTCTCCGCTGCTTCCAAACAGGCACTAAACACTTCCCTCCTCCAAGGCCTTTTCCTCGATTAATTCCATTTGGCTTCAAAAATTCTTACCATTGGGCCAGGCACAGTGGCTCACGCCTGTAATCCCAGCACTTTGGGAGGCCGAAGCAGGTGGATCACCTGAGGTCAGGAGTTTGAGACTGTCCTGACCAACGTGGTGAAACCCTGTCTCTACTAAAAAATACAAAAATCTCTTAGCCGGTCCTGGTTGCAGACACCTGTAATCTCAACTACTCAGGAGGCTGAGGCAGGAGAATCCCTTGAACCCGGAAGGCAGAGGTTGCAGTGAGCCGACATCACCCCATTGCATTCCAGTCTAGGTGACAGAGCAAGACTCTGTCTCAAAAAAAAAAAAAAAAATTTTTTTTTACCATTATCTTTATCTCCTTTATTCATGAATAATTTTTTTCTCATAAAGATCTTAAAATTCTATTTATCATTTATTCAACAATTGCTTCAGGAATTTAACATCCATAAACATGAATAAAGCCACTGCTACATACCAGGTATTGTGATAGTTGCTAGAGATACATTTCCTGCCCTCAAACAACTCACAGTCTAGTAGGGAAAAATGTATCTTCTGTACCTTGTACAGAGACATTTTTGTCTAGAGGTTAAATTTAAAAATGCAAACAGCAAAGAAAAAAGATTTCTTTAAAAAAAGATTTACAACTATTTTGGGAGACAATATAGCATTACAGTTTCAGTAGGAACTCCTTCTCCTTGCTGACAAATTAAACTGGCCAGGCACAGTGGCTTATGCTTATAATCCCAGCATGTTGGGAGGCTGAGGCAGGCAGATTACCTAAGGCCAGGAGTTCAAGACCAGCCTGGCCAACATGGTGAAAACCTATCTCTACTAAAAATACAAAAATTAGCCAGGCGTGATGGTGGGCACCTGTATTCCCAGCTACCAGGGAAGATGAGGCAGGAGAATTGCTTGAACCCAGGAGGTAGAGGTTGCAGTGAGCTGAGATTGTACCATTGCACTCCAGCCTGAGCAAGAAGAGAAAAAAAATTAGTATAAACTTACCACTCTGGCCATGTTATATGTCTCCAGTGTAATTTTTACAACAGACCTTTTCAGCACTAGTTTTGTCAGCTCCCATAGACATATTCTATGTTCCAGTAAAACTATTTTCCTATTTCTAAAATGCAACTGATGATTCTAAGACACATTATGAATTAAGGAACATTTCAAGGAAAGAAATGACACAACCATAGTACATTCAGATGGTGGTTACAATATACCAATTATACAAATTATACATATACCAATTATACAAATTTGAAAATGTTAAAATGGAATGGGGGAGCAGAAGGGTGAAGAGTGCATCTTAAGTTCAAATATAGACAGTGTTTGTTGCTCTCAGAAAATGCTTTGCAATTCCTGGGCTCCAAATATTTGTGTGTGCTTTTCCTTCCATTTGGAACATCTCTCTTCTCCCTACCTACAACCTATCTGGTTTCTAAGGATTTCTTCCTCTCATCAAACCTGTTCTGATCTGACCAACCAACTGTGATATTTTGTTTGTTGGTTGGTTCATTCAACAGATAAATATTGAATGTCTACTATGTGTCAGGCACTATTCTAGGCATCAAGGATAAAATGATAGACAAGACAGGCATAGTGTCCTGTCTTCAGAGAGCTTCTACCTGGGGAGACATAAAAAGCAAGTAGGTCAACAAACAAATGAAATAATTGTAAATTGTAATGAATGCTATGATGAAACAAACAAGGAACTGAGACAGAGAATTATAAAGGGGTGGCTTATCTGTGGCAGATGGTCAGGAAAGACCTCCAAAGGGAGGCAAAGTAAGCTGAGAGCTAAAGGGAGAGGAGTTATGTGTGCATATATGACGAGAGGCACATTCCAAGCACATGTGCAAAGCCTTGAGGTGGGGTTGAGTCTGATGTGTTTGAGAAATCAGACTTTTCATTCCTTTGAACCTCCAGAGTATTTCCTATCTTCCTTTGGGGTTAATATTCATTTGCCTTGATCATAATCCTTGTTACTTTCTTTTTTTTTTTTGAGACAGAGTCTCGCTCTGTCGCTCAAGCTGGAGTGCAGTGATGTGATCTCAGCTCACTGCAACCTTCACCTCCTAGGTTTAAGCAAGTCTCCTGCCTCAGCCTCCTGAATAGCTGGGATTACAGGTGCGAACCACCACACCCGGTTAATTTTTGTATTTTTAGTAGAGACAGGGTTTCACCACGTTGGTCAAGCTGGTCTCAAACCCCTGACCTCGTGATCTACCTGCCTTGGTCTCCCAAAGTGCTGGGATTACAGGTGTGAGCGACAGCGCCTGGCCATAATCCTTGTTACTTTCATATCACTGTTTCCATACCTTACTAATTTGTAAGTTCTTGAGGGCAATCATTTAGTCTAATTCACGTATGTTTTCCTTACAGTGCCTATGACAGTACCTTGCACAAAACAAAAACAAATGTTCAGCAACTGCTTTTTGAATTCTATAATACTGTAAATTGGGACCATATAATTAGCCAATTATAGAACATTTTACTGAGCTACATTTTCATGGTATACTTTGAGTTTTTACCAAAGTTTGCTCTCATAGCCATATTAGATTCATTAAAATATTTGCTGTAAATGTTTTTTTTAATAAGTGTGTTCAATATGCCCTATATGAGTTCCTTTCAGAATTCAGTACTAGCAAGTATTTCACTTCTGAATGGGTTTGCTTCTTCTCCCTTCTGACCCCAAGATTCGTATAATGGATTGTGCTTCTCCTTACTGTTACAGTTCTAGGAAACTCAAAGTCAATTGAACTATTTAATTTGAACAATTTAAGCCACACGTTTATCCATATGGTTATAATATTTGTGTTTTTCTTTTTCCCAGATCCTGACTTTTCCCCTTATAATGACTAATATCACAGTTTGCCAGACTCCGTGCCAAGTGCTTTACATGAGTTATCTCATTTAATCTTTACAACAATCTTGGGTTCTACAGATGAAAAAAACTGAGGCTTAGAGTACTTATCAAACAGTTAGTAAATATTGGAGCCTGGATTGAACCCAGGCAGTCTGGCTTTCCCACTGCGCTGTATTTTAATATCTTAACATGTGGGGTATTGTCTCTTAAAATAATTTCAGGAAAGAGGAGGAAAATATATATATATATATATATATATGTATGCTTATAGGTACATAAGTATATTTATATAAAATGATTTGAATTGAATTAAAAACAAATTACAGTAGGTGTTGATGACCTATCTCATATATTATATTTGTTTGGGGTGGTTTTTTTTTTTTTGAGACAGAGTCTTGCTCTGTTGCCCAGGCTGGAGTGTAGTGGTATGATCTTGGCTCACTGCCACCTCCACCTCCCAGGTTCAAGCGATTGTCCTGCCTTGGCCTCCTGAGTAGCTGGGACCACAGGCACATGCCACTACATCCAGCTAATTTTTTTGTAGTTTTAGTAGAGACAGACTTTCACCATGCTGGTCAGGCTGGTCTCAAACTCTTGGCCTCAAGTCGCACGTTATATTTGGTGGTCACTATGAAACCTACAGAGTCCACTAATCCTTTGATTATTTGATATAAATGAGTAGGACATAAATGATAGAGTATTTTTATGTTTTATTTTATTAAAAAAAAATTTTTTAGATAGAGTCTCACTCTGTCACCCAGGCTGGAATGCAGTGGTGCAATCTCGGCTCACTGCAACCTCTGCCTCCAGGTTCAAGCAATTCTCCTGCCATGGCCTCCCAAATACCTGGGATTATAGGTGTGCACCACCATACCTGGCTAATTTTTGTAATTTTTTTTAGTAGAGACAGGGTTTTGAGGCAGGAAAATAGGGTCTGGAGTCAAGGAACATAAGGCTGATTCACACTTCAGCTATGAGAAGAAATATCCTCTCTACAGGGCTTACACCAAGTAAATGACTTGTGACTTTACTTCATCCTCTTCATTTTCATAGGGCATACCCCAAGTAGAGGGTATTTAAACTCACAAGAACTCAGTAACAGGGGCTTTGAGCCCCTATGTATGATCAGGCGTGCTCCCACATTGTGGAACGTGCTTTCATTTTCAATAAAACCCTTCATTTCTTCCTTGCTTTGTGCATTTTGTCCAGTGCTTTGTTCAACATGCCAGGAACTTGACCTTCTTCTACAGGTAACAGTTTCACCATGTTGACCAGGCTGGTCTTGAACTCCTGACCTCAGTGATCTGCCTGCCTCAGCCTCTCAAAGTGCTGGGATTACAGGCATAAGCCACTGCACCCAGCCAAGTATTTTTTTTTTTTTTTTTTTTGAGACAGAGTTTTACTCTTGTTGCCCAGGCTAGGGTGCAATGGCGTGATCTTCACTCACTACAACCTCCGCCTCCCGGGTTCAAGGATTCTTCTGCCTCAGCCTCCTGGGTAGCTGGGATTACAGGCGCGTGGCACCACACCCAGCTAATTTTGTATTTTTAGTAGAGACCAGGTTTCTCCATGTTGGTCAAGCTGGTCTTAAACTCCCGACCTCAGGTAATCTGCTTGCCTCAGTCTCCCAAAGTGCTGGAATTATAGGTGTGAGCCACCACGTCCGGCCAGCCAAGTATTTTTAAATACAGTTTCAATACACAATTGAATCTAAGATGTAAGCAATTTTATTTTAAATTTTCATCAGAATATCAGTCTGGATAAAGAATATCTCAAATTTTCAAATTCAAATTGTGACCCAGCACACTGCAGTAAATTTCAGAGAGAGTTCCCAGCTGCACTACATTGAAATTCCTTAGATAATACTTCCCATGTTCTAATATAAGATTGGCTCCCAGTTGGGAATTGGATCATGGGTTCCTGGCTCTTTCAGACACTCAAGTTGAGCTCATCAAGAGATTTTTATATCATTTAACACATAAATAACTCTGCATTCTCTGTCAGCCAAGATTGGTTTTACATTTTTATAGAAACAATTTGTAAAGAAAAAGGAATTACTGGAATTTATTCCCAAGACAAATTCAGTTCTTCTCTTTTTCATTTTGAAAGGGATTAATAAAAAAAAAAGCACACATTGACTGCAGCATATTATCAAAATTGTCAGAAATCAAATGAGCAAAATTTATTACAGTTAAGAGCAATGAAAAAAACATGCTTTCTAAAGATAAGAAAATGATGACATAAGGTGGTTGCAAAAAAAAAGAAAAAAGGAGGCATGGGGTACCTAAAGATGTGTATGAGTCAACACCGCTAAAGGCCTGCACAATTCAGGCATGTGCTTGTTGAAGCAAAGGTTTGCCATGCAGGAGTTACAAGATGGTTTTGTGCATTGTTGAATTCTACAGTGCTGATGGGATAAGGGTAGAGAAGGAAGTTGATTAGCTTTGTCTAAATATTCTCCTGCAGGCCACTATTTTTTTTCTTTCTTTTTTTTTTTTTTGAGACAGAGTCTCACTCTGTCACCTAGGCCAGAGCGCAGTAATGCAATCTCAGCTCACTGCAACCTCTGCCTCCAGGGTTCAAGCAATTCTCTGCCTCAGCCTCCTGAGTAGCTGGGGTTATAGGTGCCCACCGCCACATCCGGCTAAGTTTTGTATTTTTAGTAGAAATGGGGTTTCACCATCTTGGCCAGGATGGTCTTGAACTTCTGACCTCATGATCCACCTGCCTTGGCCTCCCAAAGTGCTGGGATTACAGGTGTGAGCCACCACCCTCTGCCCTGCAGGCCACTTTCAACAGGTTGCTGGGTATTTACAGTCTGCTGGGTGTTTAGACTCGGAGGTTTCAGAACCTCATTTGTTGTTTTTATCATTCAGCTAACTCCTACTGGGTGCCCACTAACTGCCATCCACTGGGCTGGACTGGCAGGATTTAGAGGTGAATAAAACAAGGAACTGAGAAAGGAGCTGGGGCTGGGCACAGTGGCTGATGCCTACAATCCCAGCACTTTAGGAGGCTGAGGCTAGAGGATCACTTAAGCCCAGGAGTTCAAGACCAGCCTGGGCAACACAGTGAGACCCCATCTCTATAGAGTAATAACAATAATGAAAGAAAAAAAAAAAAAACAGAAAAGGAGGTGGTATGATCAGGTTTCAGAAAGACTGTCTCATACTGCTCAAACCCCAAGAGCCTGTTTTTAATTTTGTTGTTGTTTTTGTTTTGTTTTGAAACAGGGTCTTGCTCTATTGCCCAGGCTGGAGTGTAGTGCCTCTATCATAGCTGACTGCAGCCTTAAATTTCTGAGCTCCAGTGATCCTCTCACCTCAGCCTCCCAAAGTTCTGAGATTACAAGTGTGAGCCTCCTCATCTGGCTCCAAGAGCCTGTTTGACATGAAAAAGATTCATCAGTTTATACTGGAAAGTTTTAAGAACTTGGATTGTGCATTGAGACTCCATTAGTGATACACACCCACAGTGGAGCCTAAATCACAGATCACAAGACTCCGAGAACACAGATTTAGAGCAAAGAGAACTATATTTGTTTGAAACATGGTACCTTCTCCAAAGATACATTTATTGATTTCTCTTTAAATTAATTCCACCCCACCCCAATAGTCCATATTTACCCTTCAGCTAAGAATTCTGCTTCCTTTGCTTGTACTTATTTTCTCACCTACATCTCGGATTCCTTCATATTGGTATAGAAATTAAAAACACAGAGTTTGGAGTCAAGGAGACCGAGGTTCAAATTTTGAATTAGCCTCTAGCTGTGTGACATTGGGCAAACTGCTTACCCTTTCTGAGCTTTAAATTCCTCATCTAGAAAATGAAGGCAATAATAGTAACTATCTCACAGGTTGTTACAAAGATTAAATGAGATAATATATATCAAACAGCTAGCCCAATTAATTAAAGCTAACAACTATATTCTAATAGCATCTGCTCTCATATCTAAGTGGCATATAATGTTTTTGAGGTTGGCTTGCTTCAATTTTTCCAATATTCTGTTTAATTTTGATATGTAATTCATTTTTATCCTAAAAATAATACAATAGCATTATGTAAAATTTGGAAATTAGAGAAAAATAAGCAATAACTCTTAATTTTGCCATACTAACATAACCATTAAAAGCATCTTGTCAGCTGGGCGCGGTGGCTCACGCCTGTAATCCCAGCTCTTTGGGAGTCCAAGGCGGGCAAATCACTAGGTCAGAAGATTGAGACCAGCCTAGCCAGCATGGTGAAACCCCGTCTATAATAAAAATACAAAAATTAGCCAGGCGTAGTGGCGCGTGCCTGTAATCACTCCGTCTCAAAAAAAAAAAAAAAAAAAGAAAGAAATCCTTAAAAGCGTATTGTCGGGACCGGCGTGGCGCCTCACGCCTGTAATCCCAGCACTTTGGGAGGCTGAGGCGGGCAGATCCCCTGAAGTTGGGAGTTCAAGACCAGCCTGACCAACATGAAGAAACCCCGTTTCTACTAAAAATACAAAATTAGCCGGGCATGGTGGCGCATGCCTGGAATCCCAGCTACTCCGGAAGCTGAGGCAGGGGAATTGCTTGAACCTAGGAGGCGGAGGTTGCTGTGAGTCGAGATCGCACCATTGCACTCCAGCCTGGGTGACAAGAGCAAAACTCCGTCTCAAAAAACAGACAAACAAACAAAAAACATCTTGTCTGGCCAGGCGCAGTGGCTCACGCCTGTAACTCCAGCACTTAAGGAGGCAAAAGCGGGGAGATCACCTGAGGTCAGGGGTTTCAGACCAGGCTGGCCAACATGGTGAAACCCCGCCTCTACTAAAATTACAAAAATTAGCTGGGCGTAGTGGCAGGCGCCTGTAATTCCAGCTACTCAGGAGGCTGAGGCAGAAGAATCTGCTTGAACTCAGGAGGTGGAGGTTACAATAAACCGAGATGGCACCATTGCACTCAAGCCGGGGGAACAAGAGAGAAACTCCGTCTAAAAAAAAAAAAAAGCATCTTGTTATATTTCCTTCCAAGTTTTTGTTACAAGCAATTTTTTTACAGAGTTATATATATATATGTTATTTAGATATAGACAGAAATATTTAACTTCATATCATGAGCACGTTTCCATGTTTCTTCACTGTTCTAATGCCTAGATAGCACATGGTAAATATTTAATACATATTTACTTGAATGAGTCAACACATTTTCTTCCTGTACCTTTGAAAATTGCTTATATAAAGAAAGAAAAAATAGGCTGGGTGCGGTGGCTCACATCTGTAATCCCAGCACTTTGGGAGGCTGAGGTAGGCGAATCACCTGAGGTCGGGAGTCTGAGACAAATCTGGCCAACATGGAAAAACCCCGTCTCTAGCAAAAATACAAAATTAGCCAGGCGTGGTGGCAGGAGTTTGTAATCCCAGCTACTCAGGAGGCTGAGTCAGGAGAACTGCTTGATCCCAGGAAGTGGAGACTGCCGTGAGCTGAGATCATGCCACTGCACTCCAGCCTGGGCGACAGAGCGAGACTCCAATAAAAAAAAAAAAAAAAAAAATGTGGTATGGGCAGTTACTATACAGAATAAATAACTATATATTGTGATAGCTCAATAGTGCTTTCTTGGTAAGAATTAAAATTAGGTGGCCAGGCAAGGTGGCTCACACCTGTAACCCCAGCATTTTGGGAGGCTGAGGTGGGCAGATCACTTCAGGTCAGGAGTTCAAAACCAGTCTGTCCAACATGGTGAAAACCCGCCTCTAAGATACAAAAAATTAGCCAGACATGGTGGTGTATACCTGTAGTACCAACTACTTGGGAGGTTGAGGCAGGAGAATCACTTGAACCCTGGAGGCAGAGGTTGCAGTGAGCCAAGATCACGCCATTGCACTCCACCCTGGGCTACAGAGTGAGACTCCTTCTCAAAAAAAAAAAAAAGAATTAAAATTATATGTGGCAGTATGTTTACAGACATCTATTTACATCACATATAGCTAAAATTGAAAGAGCAAAAAATGATGAAGTCTAGTGGCTCATACCTGTAATCCCAGCACTTTGGGAGGCCAAGGTGGGCAGATCACAAAGTCAAGAGATCGAGACCATCCTGGCCAACATAATGAAATCCCGTCTCTACTAAAAATACGAAAATTAGCTGGGCGTGTTGGCGAAGAAAGCCTGTAATCCCAGCTATTCAGGAGGCTGAGGCAGGAGAATTGCTGGAATCCGGGAGGCGGAGGTTGCAGTGAGCCGAGATTGCACCACTGCATTCCAGTCTGGCGATAGAGCGAGACTCCATCTCAAAAAAAAAAAAAAAGAGCAAAAAGTGCTTCTAAGGTTAGGTATCACTTGGTTTGATATGCTTTGCTAAAAGGTAATGAATGAATGTGAAAGCCAGATTGCTTACTGAGCATCATGATTCTGGCTCATGGCAGCTAGCAGAGAAAGAACTGAAACACACACACACACACACACACACACACACACTTTTATGTTACATTATCCTGAAAGTTCATGAGATAGTGTGGTAGTTTTGTTGTTGCTATTGTTGTTTGTTTATTGTTTTGTGCAGAAGATTCAATTTGAAAGTCTGGAATTTTCCACAAGCCTGCATTTGCCTAACACTTCCCATCCTGAAGCATTTGACAAGCATTGCTAGGCACTGGAAGCCACATGTAATGTAAGCCTTGCAATTTTTAAATGGTCAAGTTGAATTATGGCTTGGAATAAAGGAATAATAGGGAATTAGTGCCTTTGCCAAATACAATACTCTATTCTGAATTTACTGACATTTCATCTATTATTCTGAATTAGAACATGGAGTAACTTGGAATTATGCCATTTCTGTTTGGCAAAAAAAGTGCCATATGTCAGTTCAGTCATTTTCTAATGTTTATCTGTTATATATGTGTTGAAAATTTTAAAAAGAAATTTTGTGATTCCCTTTTGGAAACCTCAAAGGTTCTGAATTACTTAAAATGGTAGAGTTACTTCTTCAAGTAAAAATTCTAATTGCAAACAGAACCTTGAGACTATGGTACACATGTAATGTTTGGCAATGCATCTGGTTTTTCTGCTTTGATGAAGAAAGAAGCTCAACACGTCACTATGTGTCATGGCTTTCTACATCATCTTGCATAGGCATTAAAGTCTCTGCCAATAGTCCTGAAAGATGTTTTACCTATGGTTGCAGAAGTCATCAATTTCTCCAGATCCCGGGCTTCAACTCACTGGTGTCTAAAGAGATTTTTGTCAAGAAATAAAAGCAGAATACATGAATAAGGTAAGGCTTTTGTTCAGCGTAAGATCCTGAGGTTGCCATTTTGGAAACTGACCAGAAAAAACAAAAAAAAAAAATCCATGAGTCCTTTTGGCTACATTGCCACTGTGAGAAAGGAGATTGGGACAGACAAATATGAACAATTTTTCCATGCCAGAGGATATTCTCCTGGCTCTGTTTAAGAGTGATGAAACATGTCGATTTCTCACAAGGTAGAAATCTGCAGACTTCTGGAAATACTGCAGAATACTTCTAAGGCTTAAACTAGTTTGCCCTTAAAATTGGAATGGTGATTTTTAGCCATTTCCTTCCTGACATATACAACATAGACGATACAGATTTTGCAAAGATGACCAACTGTGTAGATGTGAGGAAATGATGCAAGCGTATTAGCTTGAAGGGCCCTAGAGAAATCCAGTGTGTCTGGACTTAAACCTATTCATCTGCCACAACATACTTTTGTTAATCTGGGCTTTCTTACATTTGTTGCTATCAAAATTGATAGATGTATCACAAATGACAAACATATTACCATGTAAGACTATACTGTAATTTCTTAAGTCAAGTAATGGCAGCCTTCATGTTGAAATTTGCTTTGGGAGAAGAATTTTTTTTATTTTGTATTTGCTCACTGAATTTATTTTAGATTACTCTATTTATGTGAATAAACAAGAATGAGAGAAGAACATTTTTTCTAGGATTTTTTTCTGTGTGAAGGAAGTCAATTTCTAATGCAATAAGATGAAGTAAGTGCCAAAATGGGGGGGGGGCATGTTTATATGCATTTTTGTGGGAAAGTGATTCTTATCTTTGATCAGATCAAAATAGGTGAATGACCCTCTTTTGGGTCATCTAAAACATCCACTTTAGGCAGGGCACAATGGCTAACACCTACAATCCCAGCACTTTGGGAGGTCAAAGCTGAAGGATTGCTTGAGTCCAGGAGTTTGAGACCAGCCGGGGCAACACAGTGAGACCCCACCTCACAAAAAAATACAAAAATTAGCCAGGCTTGGTGGCATGCACCTGTCATCCCAGCTACCTGGAAGGTTAAGAGGATTCCTTGAGCCTTGTGAACTATTATCATGCCATTGCACTCCAGCCTGGGAGACAGACGGAGACCCTGTCTCAGTAAATAAATAGTGACTTTATCTTATAGTGAATAAGCAGAGTCCCTGGAACATAAAATATTTGCCTAAGGTGACACAGCTAATAAGTCTTAGGACTGGAATTTGAACCCAGTTCTCTTATGTCTCAGGCATAAGAGACATGTACTATATGTACTACTATACATGTAGCCATTATATCTCCTCAGTGGGGCATCCCACAGTGACATAAAGTTATTTGGAACCAGACGAAATCAAACAAAAACAATAAAACAAAAAAATTCCATGAAAGTAAAGTCTTTTGTTCCATATGTGTGATTATCAGATTTTCTCAACTTTGACTTCCTACCTGTCCAAACCTGTGCTAACTGCCAGCTGCTTGGAAAATCCATCTGCCACCTACCCCATCTTGTTCCTGCTTGTTTTTCTTCTTTAATAACAGATGTCCCAGTTACAAGTCCACTAGCATATTTAAGCATCTTAAATAACCAACACCAGCCTTCACCGGGGTGTGTCTCTATTCTCTAAACCCAAACTCTGGCTTTTCCTGGTGTGTCACTTTGCCATTGTCTCAACTCTGCATATAATACTTTATACTAGAGTTTGGTGAGTTCTTGGGGCTATACGTTGAAGTAGACCCATTGCTTTAAAGAGAAAAAAGCAGAGAAAGCTAACTTAAAGCTTTTAAAATTTTCAAGTATATAAAAGTCATACATTTTCACATTTAATTCAAGAAAATATCTTCATAACCTGAATTTTTTTTAGTTCAATAATTTCTTTTTCTTTCTTTCTTTCTTTTTTTTTTTTTCTTTTTTTCTGAGATGGAGTTTCACTCCTGTTGCCCAGGCTGGAGTGCCAGGGCATGATCTCGGTTCACTGCAACCTTTGCCTCCTGGGTTCAAGGAATTCTCCTGCCTCAGCCTCCTGAATAGCTGGGATTACAGGCATGCACTACCATGTCTGGCTAATTTTTTTGTATATTTAGTAGAGACGGGGTTTCACCGTGTTGGCCAGGCTGGTCTCCAACTCCTGACCTCAGGTGATCTGCCCTCCTCAGCCTCCCAAATTGCTGGAATTACAGGTGTGAGTCACCACACCCAGCCAAGAATTTCTTCTTAATTGCTGATGAAAACAGCAAAACAGAGTTGACATTTTTACTCCTAGTACTTTCTGTCTGCCATTTTGAAGATGGGGTAGGCTATTTGAATTAAGTCTGCTGTTAGCATATGAACAATAAATAACAATAGTAGCTGTCAATATCAATATGTTACTGTGTTGCTGAGAGCTATACAAGCATGCCTTTGGTCCTCACAACCACTCTGCAAAGTAGAAAGTATTATCCCAATTTGCATATGAGAAAATGGAGATCAAAGAAATTAAGTGTAAGCCCAGCATGTAGACAAAACCTTTCTTTTCATGAGTGAGTATAATTTAAAGGTAGTCTAGGAAAAACAGGTACTTACTGCTGGGAACCCCAAGGGCCTTTGTTAGTTCCCCGTCCAATTTCCCCACTGTAAGCAGGAACCTTTTGGTTTGTATCAGCAGTGGGTGAAATCAAGGTGGGTGGTTTGGGAGGATAAACTGAAGTGGAAGTCCCATCTGGGGAGTTAATAGTATCCAGGGAAATGGTGGAAAAGACAGTCATTCCTGTATCTGATTTCTCACAATAATGCACATAAACACCCCCCATCCCTAATTTTGGTAAACACTTGATCTTAATGCATTAGAAATTGACTTCCCTTATATATTAAAAAAAACTTAGAAAAAATTTTCTTCCCTCATTTTTGTTTATTCACATAAATGGAGTAATCTGAAATAAATCCAATGTGTGCAAACACAAAAGAAAAAAATTAAAATCCTTCCCTTAAGGGGCATGTGAGACTCTGCTTGCACGAAAACACTGTGGTTTCCAGCGATGGAGAAGGGGAATTAAATGGTCTGTATGGTAGCTGACTGGGCAGGACCCCAACCAAGGGAGGCACCCCTTCACTCCAGTGACTCCTAGGCACGTTTCAGTGAAGGCTTTGCAGGGCTGTAGGGAAGGTTCAGGAAAGACAGATCACAGAGTATTAGGCAGCTGATAAATAGAGTAATCATGCAGATTCTATAGCAACAGAAACAAGCATTTATGATATGATAAATGAAGAACATAATACAAATCTACCTGTTTACTATTAAAACATATATGAATATGAAATAAGGGCTAAGAAGAAATACTCCAAAATGATACGAGTTACTATGTTGGAGTTGTGAAGTTAAGGACAATTTTCTTTCATTTCTAAGTTTTTTTTTTTTTTTTAACATTTTTTTTTTTTAAAGATGGGATTTCACCATGATGACCAGGCTGGTCTTGAACTCCTGACCTCAGGTGATCCACCCACCTCGGCCTCCCAAAGTGCTAGGATTACAGGCTTGAGGCACCGCACCCTGCCATTTCTAAGTTTTTTAATGATGTTTTGAATGTAGGATTTTAAAAGTGTTTACCAAAAAAAGGTTAAAAAGAGAAGAGATAAATTAACATTTTATATTATATGAGAAAAGTAGAAAGTTCTTAAAAACCTAATTACTTTTTCTTCCATTCTTCCTCTATCATCTTTTCAAAGTCTACTTAAAGCTTCTTCTCATTCCAATTCATTCTTTGTTTTGAATAAAACTGACCAGTCTCCCTCAGGCTCAATTCCAGTATAGTTGGAGCCTGTTATATTTTGCTAGCTTGGTGTTACTTGTGTGAGCCATACAGACTTGTCTCAATCTGAGTTGGAAGTACATGACCTGCAGGAAAAAGCTGAGCTATTTAGTTTGCAAAACAGCAAAAGGCATGAATCAGATACAAAAAGAAAGGCAGTGTTTCTCAGGTAAGCAAATGAAAAACCTTGCATGTCAGACTTAGCAAAGTTGTTTTAAGTAGGAGAAGTTGAGTCTGTGGCCGTACCCCCTTGAATGTGCCTTATCTTGTGAAGCTTAAGCAGGATCAGGCCTGGTTAGTACTTGGATGCGAGAAGTTGGAAAACCAAATGGTACAAAAAAAAATGGAATACTTTGCATTTAGTCGGTTTACAACGTAAACAAAATTAAATTTATTTCTGAAGACTATTTTAAAATAGACTTTTTCAGAATTTATAGTATGTCCCTATTGTGAAATACAGTGTATAACCTCTCTAATAAAAGTTCAGCATTAATCTTAATCTTGTTATGTATAAACACTAGGCCCAAACTTCATGTGACTCTACAGCCAAAACTATTAATACTTTAAAAACAAGGGCCCAGGCAGTAACCAGATAACTAATTTAAAATTTCAGTTTTGAAAATATTGCCATGGAGCAAGAATCATAAAGAATGCCATGCGCCATGTACAATTTGGCAAAGGACGAGAGGCTATTTCAAGATGTTCTGATTTCATTTATTATTAGTATAATGATCTCTTTATCAAACCACTTACAAAAAGAGAGGCACCTGCCTTTTATAGCTACGTATAATAGATTGTCTTCTAAAACTGGATTACTTTTAATAAACAATTAACATTTGAAGTAAATATGTCAAAAGCTACAGATCGAATAGAAATACGTTGACTACCTTGCAAATTCTGCCTAGTACTAAGATATGTGGTCAAACTACGTATTATGCATTCATCGAGGCCAGGGATTGCCACTTAAGGTACTGCTGCATTCTCAGTAGCACTCAATACGAGATTCCTAATTAGGCACCAGTAAGTGCTTGTTGACTTGTCTTATGTAAGCTTTGTAACCTGCTTTGATTTCCTACTCCTACGACTTTTCCCTGCTAGAAGGCTTCCTCTTCTGCTGAACAACACATTCAAACTTTTATCTTAGGCTCTTAGCTCTTTCTCAATTATTGATAGGCCTTCTTCCCCCAAAAGACACTAAGCCCTTTGAGGACCGGGACACTGCCTATGTAATGCTTCCATTCTTTATGGTGCCTGGTCATTGTAGAGATGAAATACAAATTGTTTGAAGGAATTCTTGAAGAAAATGGTAGTTGGAAAGTATATATGAGGCTGGGTGCGGTGGCTCACACCTGTAATCCCAGCACTTTGGGAGGCCAAGCTGGGTCGTGGATCACTTGAGGTCAGGAGTTCGAGACCAGCCTGGCCAACATGGTGAAACACTGTCTCTACTAAAAATACAAAAATAGCTGGGCTTGGTGGCACATGCTTGTGGTCCCAGCTATTTGGGAGGCCAAGGCAGGAGAATCACTTGAACTCGAGAGGCAGAGGTTGCAGTGAACCCAGATCATGCCACTGTATACCAGCCTGGGTGACAGAGCAAGACTCTCAAAAACAGGGGAAAAAAAAACCATATATATATATGATAGGTAACCCATATATATACGACAGATATATATATGATAGATAACTTCTAGTTCTCAATCTTAAAATTGCTTGAGTACCTCTGGTAAAATAAATTTAGATTTATAGCTGTACTTGTAAATACAGGGTATAGAAAGCAGGTAAATAAGAATCTGTGGTTCGTGTGCTTTGGTCTCCTCACAGGAGAATCTTTTCAGATCACAAATGACATGTATTTTGTTCACAGCAGCTATTACTGATCTTTCATATTCTGAATGTTAGTTAATATATATTTTTTTGAGATGGAGTTTCGCTCTTGTTGCCCAGGCTGGAGTGCAGTGGCAGATCTCAGGTCACTGCAACCTCTGCCTCCCGGGTTCAAGTGATTCTCCTGCCTGCTCCCGAGTAGCTAGGATTACAGGCGTCTGCCACCATGCCTAGCTAATTTTTTTGTATTTTTAGTAGAGGTGGGGTATCACCATGTTGGCCAGGCTGGTCTCGAACTCCTGACCTCACGTGATCCACCTGCCTTGGCCTCCCAAAGTGCTAGGATTATAGCTATGAGCCACTGTGCTCCACCCATGTTGAATGATGAATAATACACTAAGAAATAAACATTATTTATTTAGGTCTAAATGGGGCTGCAAATCTTCAAGCAAAAAATGTTTATTTTTCTGCATTACTTTTTTCTAAATATTGTAGTGCATTTCCATAGAAGACAGATGACTTCTTTTGAGCATTATAAACTCTGCCTTCCTAGATGCATTTTCATCAGAGTATTTTTCCATGACTTTTGCAGTCATGGTATGCAGGAGTGGAAAGAAGAACACTAACATTTATTCATTGCCTGTTAAGTGCCAAATATTTGGTGTCTTGTTGAATCCTCATGAAAGGCCCTATGAGATACGAACATTTTACATATGAAGAAACTGAAGCTCAGGAAGATTAACTATCTTTCCCAATGTCTTGCAATTCATAGTAGAGCCAAGATCTAAACCCAGGTTCAGCTTCCTTTCCCTTTTTTTTTTTTTTTTAATAAGAGAATCTCATTCTGTTGCCCAGGCTGGAATGCGGTGACACAATCATAGCTCACTGTAATCTTGAACTCCTGTGCTCAAGTGATCCTTCTGCCTCAGCGTCCTGAGTAGCTGGGACTATGGGTGCAAGCCACTACATCGGGTAAATTTTTTTTCTTATTTTTTTAGAGACCAGGTCTTACCATGTTACCCAGGGTAGTCTGGAACTTCCGGCCTCAAGCAATCCTACCACCTTGGCCTCCCAGAGTGCTGGGATTACAGGCATAAACCACCACACCTGTCCCGCTTTGAATTCCATATTCTACTGCATCATGCTAAAAATTTTTAGAACATTTATGTGAAATAAAAAAGACCTGAAATATTTTATTCCCTCATGCCTAGCAGTTGACAGAAAGAAGTAAAGGAATAAAGCATAATGTGCAGATAGGCACTGACTACTTTATCAGTGAGTTCATTTAAAATGATGTGAATGATCCAAACACATAAAATAATTTTTTATTTTATCTTAGTTTTTATTTTTTCACTACACACCATGATTCTTCAAAAATCTTTTTAAACAGATTACATTACTGTTTTTTTAACATTACAAGAAAATGATCTTGTGACGAACACAAGTTGTTTTTGTAATGTCTTTGCATTTCTAAGTGTTTGAGAGGTTAATGCTGAAATACCTAGCACTCCTGATGCCTTCCAATCAAACTGGAATTTAAGGATAAGTAATTGTTATGAGATCTAGAAAACAATTTGAATTGTGATTTATTTAATGGCTTTGAGTATCAGGGTGCCCAAAGAAATAGGATATCCTACCCAATGGCAATTTTCTCCTTGCCTAGAGGTAAAGCACCTCTAATTGCACAGATGATCTATGGTTCAGACTAGGAATATAAAATAAGGAAAAATTTACATTAAATAAACACACGAGATGGAACAGTATCTCAAACTTCTCAGATTATTTCCACATTGAGGAAGTAAAGGGAGAAGGGAACTGACATTTATTGCATATTACAATCTGCTTTAACAGGATATCCTGGATTTAACAGGTCAATATTTCATATAGGTTAAGTAGGTTTCAGGCATGGCTCACTCACTGTTGCCCATTGCTACACTCTTGCACTACAGAGAGAAACTGTCAAGAAAAGATTTTGGCCAGGCACGGTGGCTCATGCCTATAACTCCAGCACTTTGGGATGCTGAGGCTAGCAGATCACAAGGTCAGGAGATTGAGACCATCTGGCCAATACGGTGAAACCCTGTCTCCACTAAAAATACAATAATTAGCTGGCGTGGTGATGCATGCCTGTAATCCCAGCTACTCAGGAGGCTGAGGCAGGAGAATCACTTGAACCCTGGAGGTGGAAGTTGCAGTGAACTGAGATCGTGTCACTGCACTTCAGCTTGGCAACAGAGCAAGACCCTGCATCTCAAAAAAAAAAAAAAAAGAAAAGTATTTTTAGAATATATTTCTAGCTTATATAGCTTATATTAACCTCTATTTTGACCCTGAGGCAAGAAACCACCTATGGGTTAAGTGATGTGACTTCTATATATATATATATACTTACAGAAAGCCTGCATTTTTAAGTGTTTTGAAAAATTCAGGCTTGTACAGACAGGTTAGTTAATACAGTGGTTTCAAATGGCCATTAAACAGCACAGTGTTTTGGATCCCATTCTCTTTCTTTTTTTAACAGTATGATTAACATGCAATAAACTGCACATCTTTAAAGTGTCCAATTTGTTAAGTGTACATCCATAAAGCCATCACCACAATCATTTAAAAAAGAGAACACATTTGTCATCCTCCGCAAGTGTCATGCTCTTTGGTAATCCTTCTCTCCTCCAGACCCAGGCAATCACTGATCTGCTTTTTGTCACTATATTTTGCATTTTCTATAGTTTTATAACAATGTAGCAATACATTGTGTGCTCTTTATTTGGTCTGACTTCTTTCACTCAGCATAATTATTTTGGGATTCATCTATGTTGTTGCATGTATCAGTAATTCATTCCTTTTTTTTATCCCTTCACTTGCCCCTTTTTTCGGTTTGCCCTGCTCTACTTATCAAAATTTATACTTTCTCTGATTTTTTTTCTTTCTTTTTTTTTTTTTTTTAAGACGGAGTCTTGCTCTGTCGCCCAGGCTGGAGTCCAGTGGCACGATCTCGGCTCACTGCAACCTCCACCACCAGGTTCAAGCAATTCTCCTGCCTCAGGCTTCCAAGTAGCTGGGATTACAGGCACCTGCCACTATGCCCAGCTAATTTTTTTGGTATTTTTAGTAGAGACAGGGTTTCACCATTTTGGCCAGGTTGGTTTCGAACTCCTGACATCAAATGATCCACCTGCCTTGGCCTCCCAAAGTGCTGGGATTACAGGTGTGAGCCACTATACCCAGCCTTCTCTGATTTTTAATTTCTGATTATGCCCTTGGCATTTACCCAGGTATAGTGGACGCCTGTGGTTTCTGACTGTCCTGTATCCCACCCCTCTCCTTTTCTGCTAGAGCACCCTCCAGTCCTTTGGACAACTGCATCTTCCCCATTACATGTGTTCTGGTGGGATCCGTCTGATTAGAGGGTGGGCACATATGACCCAGGCCAATCAGAGTCTTTCCTTGGAATTTTCTAAATGGACCTCCTTCCCCTTGGATTAGGAACTGTGAGAGTGTGATCTCAGAGCTGTCAGTGAACTTATAAAGAATGAAGTTGGGCTACTGTCTGGGAAGAGAGATCCAAGATGGCCGACTACTAGCAGCTCAGGATTGTAGCTCCTAGAGAAAGCGCACAGAACCAGAGGACGCCACATTTTCAGAAAAATTTTTGTTGCTTACAGACTAGGATTCCCAGTGGAGGAGCCCCACGAGTCGCCAGTGCGACTCTTGTGGCCGGCGTGGCGGTTTTCCCGGTGCTTCGGCGTGGCGGTTCTCGGTGCAAAGTGAACAGGACTAGTTTCCCTATTGATCGATGTTTGGATCTCCGGGAAGGCGAGTAGGAAAGCCAGACCAGAGATCCC
>CAUYQU010006091.1:0-62815 GCA_963574635.1 Cheracebus regulus
CTGCTATTGGTTGTTAAAACTCGGCTGCTATTGGTTGTTAAGGCTTAGCTGCTATTGGTTGTTAGGGCTTAGCTGCTATTGGTTATTAAGAAGCTATGGTTGCAGCACCTTGTTTGCATACTGGGCTCTTTAAGAGAAGACCAGGCTATGCAAGCAAGGGAGAAGGGAACATGCCCGAGCATGTCTGAGCTTGCTCGGGGCATGTCTGAGCTTGCTCGGGGCTTGTAAAAGGGAAAAAAGGGAGGGGTGGTGCATCCGAGCTTCCAGCAAGGCAACCGGCCTTACACTGACCTCCACCCACCAAATGCCAGCAGCACCTACTCCTCTTGTGACAGCCAAGCAGGTGTCCAGGCATTGCCTAGCATCCCTTAGGGGTAAAGGGAAATCACTCCTATTTAAAAACCACTGCTGTAGATGCCAGCTCGCCTCCAGACTGTGTCTTATCTATCTTTGTGTACCTGGTACCCAGCACTGGCAACTCAACTAAAATTTATTTAGTAACAGAATGGAATAAAGGAGGGAAGAAAAGAAAATATACAGGAAAAGAAAGAAAAGGGAGAAGGGGAGGAAGAAGGTCTAAGTTTTCCCAGTACGTATATTACAGAAAGCTTATAGATAAATCAACCAAAATGGATTTCATAATCCAAATTCTATTTGAACTACCCAGGGTAGAAATCAGGGCTTCAGGGAATCTTGTGATAAATTCTCACATTAAATGAGCAGTCTTTCTGATATGAACGCATACATATGCACATCTGTATGCACACACACAAATGAAAATGCCTTATGGGGCCGGGCACCATGGCTCATGCCTGTAATCCTAGCACTTTGGGAGGCCAGGGTAGGTGGATCACTTGAGATCAGGAGTTCCAGACCAGCTTGGCCAACATGGTGAAACCCTGTCTCTACTAAAAATACAAAAATTAGCCAGGTGTGGTGGCACATGCCTGTAATCTCAGCTACTCGGGAGGCAGTAGAATCATGTTGTTTGAACCTGGGAGGCGGAGATTACAGTGAGCCAAGACTGTGCCACTGCACTCCAGCCTGGGCAACAGAGCAAGATTCCATCTCAAAAACAACAACAACCGACAAACAAATGAATAAACAAAAACAAAAATGCCCTGTGGGTCTGACATTTCCACATTAAATTTACATCGAGACCACTCCCCAAAGTGGGGTGAACCAAGACATCCTTGTCCCCCTCCCAGCAGGAGTTCGATTACCCATTTGAAACACCCCAGGGGTCCCTCCAAGCTTCTTCGTGAAAGGATATTTATCAGTGATTGTTATTATTACCAAGAGGACCCCCGCTGGCCTGGGATCTGCTCCTCTACCACCCAGGAGTTCTCCCATGTCCAGCTCTTCAGGGTGTGGCCGATAATACCACAGTCTCTTCAGCTCAGAATTTCTCCCAGACTGGAAGACAGCTTTTCTGTGTGTACATTTCAATCAACAGAAGCCCCGGCGTTTCCAAAGCAGATGTTTCCTGTCGCTGCTTACTGTGTCCTGAGCAGGTGGCCCTGTTAAAGCTGTATTCTTGGACAAGCCTTTCAATCAAGGCTTTCCTTCCTGGATATGAGTGATGGACGACAGGAAAGCGAGTTCTGCTGTCAAATCCAGGCAGGAGAGAACTGTGCAATCTACTGTCTTCCACATGCTTCCCAATGCGACCAGGAGGTGTTCTTCTTGCACTGGGCACCTGGTTAGCTTCGCAGCATGGCATGTAAGAATCACAGACATGGACTGAAATCCTACCTGCAACATTTGCTAGTTGAGTAATTTTTGGAGGTGCTACTGTAGTTCTCTGAGTCAGTGTCCTCATTCATAAAATAGAGATACTCATATTACCTACCTCATGGGGTGGCTAGGAAAATAATTAAATCACTCAAAATATATAAAATCCTTTTAGCACAAGGCTTCACACCCAGTAAGTTCTCAATAAATGATCCCTCTTGTTTTGACAACAATCTCACATCAAGGGCACAATCTGGTTGCCCCAGGAGATCCAGACTTGAAGTGAATAAAATCCTCACAAAGCTTCAGTCTAGCGAGGGAGATAGAACTCAGCACAGGGGATACTGTCCTGACACTGTCTCTCCCCAGCTGCTCAGCTTAGGATGTGTAATCTCACCTCTCAGAGGCTCTCATCACCTGGGAAACAGTGAGGTCGATTCCTGATTTAAACTGTTGGAAGTGCTTTGGTACGTGGTCCATAGCACAGAAGAACTCAGGACATGTAGCTAGAGGTACTATTGGCCAGTTCCAGGCATCATAGTTGGAGATGATTCTTTTTAAAGTGAATTGGAATCTTAGGGAAAGCAGCATGACTGGGGAGGTCATTGTTATAGTGATTTGATCTGTGATGTGAGGAATGGACTTGCCTACTTTAAATCTCGACTTGAAGGGTGTGGGGCTGTGAAAAAAATAACTTGAGATTAGCTTCTGTCAAGCTATTTCCCATGACAACATTGGTGGGAATTTCTTTTTCTTTTCTTTATTTTTT
Source organism: Cheracebus regulus (assembly GCA_963574635.1). Lineage (NCBI taxonomy): Eukaryota > Metazoa > Chordata > Mammalia > Primates > Pitheciidae > Cheracebus > Cheracebus regulus. Next base: position 2,504 of record CAUYQU010006091.1, read on the forward strand.
TTGGAGAGGATTTCACTTCCACAGTCCAGGCAGGTTGGAATGGGCGTGATCTCGGCTCACTACAACCTCTGCCTCCCAAGCTCAAGTGATTCTCCAGGGACAGCCTCCCAAGTAGCTGGGACTACAGGCACATACCACCGCACCTGGCTAATTTTTGTGGAGACAGGGTTTTGCCATGTTGGCCAGGCTGGTCCTGAACTCCTGAGCTCAAGTGATCCACCCACCTCGGCCTCCCCAAGTACTGGATTACAGGCGTGAGCGACCATGCCTGGCCTTGGAGGGAATTTCTATGCTTGAAGGACAATGGCAACTAGTCTCACTTTCTCTATTATCTGGAGTTTGAGCTCTTTGTCTTCAGTAGGCATGCATGGACAGGAAGTTCCTGGCTCAGAGTGATATCAGGGGTTTTCCAGTGCTTTTCTAAGAACAGAGATGGTAGATACGTATGATGATGGTGGGAAAATCCTTCAGTTTTCTAAGAAAGGCTCATGTTTATGGTAGAAGATTTGAAACAAAAAAATTTATATTTTGGTCCCACTAGTCATAATTCTTGTGACTCTGAGGTACCTCTTAATCTTTCTGAACCACCATGTCATAGAATATTGTATTGTTTCCCTAGATCATTTCCCCTCTTCCTATCATGCACTTACATTTTCCATAGGTAACTGCACACCCTCGGCATCTTCAGCTCTGTTGTTTTCAGTGGGATTGATCTCACCCTCAGCTCTGCAGCAGGTCTGGATTGGCTTAAGCCAATAAGTGCATACTATCCTTTGTCCACTGTGGTTTGGTTGAAGGATGGGCATCTGACCTAGTTCACACTAATGTGACACGTGAGAAGGTTTTCTGAGATTTCTGGGACAAATAAGTGCACCATCTTTCAAAAGACCTACCAGAAGCATCTGTCTGCTTTTTGTGGTGTGATATAAGACTTATGAGGGGGCCAGAAATATTGCACTATGGAAGAGTCAACCTGAAGAGGATGCTAACAAGGCAACTGAAGAGAATCATCCAGGAACAAAGCCAGAGCCTTAATGGTAGCACAAACCGCTGGTTCAAAGCATTCCTGAATCAGAATATTACAGGGCAATTCAGTTATGTGAGCCAACAATCATCTCATTGACCCCTCTCCCCATTTCTTTTGTCCTTACTAGTTTAGGTTGGATTTTTCTGTTGCTTGCAACCAAAATATTCTTAACTAGTACACTCTTTTCTCTGCCCTCTCCGAATTTCTGGAAGAATGAAACAAAACAATCAGGTATGTGAAAATAATACTGTTTTGCCTTGGACAGGCCTATGCAAACCTACCCCAAAGTCTGAGGAAGCTGAGAAGCTGAAGAAAGAGACTGACAAATCCAGTTTCTTAGGAAGAAATATTTAATAGGGGCTTAGGAACAGAAGTCATGCCTGTGTCTTGGGTGGTGGCAAGACAAGATGGTGGATCCCTGCAGCACCAATAACCTCCAGACCCAGAGATTATATACCCTAGGGGAGAGGCACACATGTTTCACAGAGAATAGGTAAGAAATTGCCCTGAGGGCCGGGCACGGTGGCTCACGCCTGTAATCCCAGCACTTTGGGAGGCCAAAGTGGGCAGATCACAAGGTCAAGAGATCGAGATCATCCTGACCAACATGGTAAAACCCCATCTCTACTAAAAACACAAAAATTGGCTGGACGTGGTGGCACACACCTATAGTCGCAGCTACTCGGGAGGCTGAGGCAGGAGAATCACTTGAACCTGGGAGGCAGAGGTAGCAGTGAGTCGAGATCATGCCTCTGCACTTCAGTCTAGGCAACACAGTAAGACTCTGTCTCAAAAAAAAAAAAAAAAAAAAAAAGAAATTACCTTAAGGGCAGGACTTACAGTAAGTACAGTACTCTTACACAAGTAACAACAGATAAACTGGAAATCTCAGAGGCCTTCCTGGAACAGGTTAATCAGAAACTAACATGGCAGATTAGCACCCAAGATGAAGTTGATTCAACCTCCACAGACGTAAACTGTAAAGCACAGTACCAATTAGATGTGAGGATTATCAGAACAATTATTATCACTGCCTCAAAGACTTCCTAGCTCAGAATAATCCAATTTGCAGTGTGTAATATTTCCTTCCATTCCTCTGAAATGTATCAGTTTCATTATGTTGAAACTATTAGATCATTCACTGATAATGGTGCTTAATGAAGCTAACAGTATTATTCTCCTGTAAACAGAAATGTATATAATTAATAACTCTCTTAAGGCTTTGGGTATTCACTGGTACTAATTACATTCCAGGCCTCATCAGTATGGGTCCAATCAGAGTAGACTGAGTGAAAACAGACACCCAATCCTCAAGGAGAGAAATAACGAGGTCTCAGCATCTGCATTGACTGTCAGTTGGCCACACTTACGTGGAGAAGAGAGCACTAGTCTGTGTTCCAGCTCTGCCACTGAGTCTCTTTGTGATCTTGGACATATCACTTAACTGCTACATGCCTCAGTTTCCCCATCTATAAAATGAGAAAGATAGACTTGCCAGATTCTTAATTTTTGGTGAATGCCTGTGAGAATCTGCTGAAAACTCTGCATCTTCTCCAGAGAGGTTCACTTTGATAGACAGATGCAGATATATAGATATAGATATATATTTTTGAGATGGAATCTCACTCTGTGGCCCAGGCTGGAGTACAGTGGCACAATCTCAGTTCACTGCAATCTCTGCCTCCCAGGTTCAAGTGATTCTCCTGCCTCAGCCTCCTGAGGACCTGGGATTACAAGCACCCACCACCACTCCCAGCTAATTTTTGTATTTTTAGTAGAGATGGGATTTCACCATGTTGGCCAGGCTGGTCTCAAACTCCAGACTTCAAGCGATCCCCCCACCTCAACCTCTGAAAGTGCTGGGCTTAATGTGAACCCATTATTTTATATTTGTAATAATTTGTATATAATCACAAGAGGCCCATGGAAACCCCCATTGGGTTTTTTTTTTTTAATCAAGCCAAACCAACAAGTAAGAAATTCAGAACTAAATGACCTATAAGGACCTTTAAGCTCTACATTTTCAGTGCCCCTAATTCCGTGACTCCCCCAGAAGTAGCAGAGTCATAACTGAGTTCTAGAATGTCTTTTTAACTAAAAGGTAGAAACTCTTTGAGCTTGGGCATTGGTGGGGAGGAGCTTGAAAGCAAAGGGGCAGTGAGGAGGTTGTTACAATCACCCCAGTGGCTCAGACAAAGATGAAAGAAAGAGATGTGTTGGAGAGATAGCCAGAACACAGAACTTGGTATAAGAGTAGATTTAGGGAAGGAGTCCCAGAATTCTATAACATTTAGGATTAGTTTCAGCTGTGACGAACAAGAAACCCAATTATAATGACTTAAACAGCAGGAAGAATTAGTTTTTCCCTCAGGTAAAAGTCATCTGAAGGTAGATAGTCCAAGCCTGTTTGGAAGCTCTTCAATACTTGGTTCTATCTATTCAACCACTCTGCCATATTTGTTCTAACCTCAGGGTCCAAAGTACCTGCAGGAGTTCCAGCCATCACACCTATGTTTCAGGGTATAAGAAAGAGAATAAGACGAAGTGCAAAATGGAGCCCCTTTAGAGAGCTATCTTAAAAGCAAAGCTTCCACTTACATCTCATCAGCTAGAACTCAGTCACTTCCAGCTGTGGGACTGTCTGGGAAATGTAGAAACATAGTGTTTTGCTAGGCATATTGCCCAAGATTCTATTACTAAGGGAGAAGGAAGAGGCGATTAGCATTTTCTGCTACAGTTTACATTTAAAAGAAATACAGTGTGGAGGGGACAGTGAGGGAGAGTCATGTTTGGGGAGGAAGATCAACAGTTCAGTTTGGTACATTCTGGGTTTGAGTGCTAGGGGAGTAATCATGAGAGTTGTCCTATAGACAGCTGAATATACATCTATGAAACTTGGAATAAAGGTGTGAGCCAGAGCTAAAGATGTGAGAGCCACCAAGATACAAAAGACACGTGGAACCCTGGACATTTTCTTCACAAGAATGATTTCAAACGACAAACCTGACCATCGCCAGCCTATTTGTCAGTTTTAAAACAGTTCAAGGTCTTCTCACAGCTCTCAAGATAAAGATGAACATCCTTAATGTGAACTACACTGATTTTTGCTATTTTGACCCCAGATTACCCGTTTCATCTAAACTTACTGTCAACTTTGCCCATCTTGCCTCAAGGCCTTTGCAGGTGCTGGCCAATCTCCCCTCCATCTCCGCCTCCAGCTCTGCATTCAGCAATATGATCTCTGTTGGCCTTTGAAAGGTTTACAATGTTGGAAAATTGGAATCTTCACCCCAATTTTATAGATGGGCTTGACATCAGCTCAAAGAGTAAAGGCACTTCTCTAAGGTTACACAACTATAGTAAGAGGCAGAGTAGAAATCAAAGCCAACGTCTTCTAGCAGCTGGTACCTCCTCTCCACTCAGCACAGCAGGCTGCTACTTTTGGGTAGCTCTCCGTGCCACCACAAGAAAGGACAGACGGGAAGAGAGAGGGAAAAAAAGTCAGAGTTGACTCCACGGAAGGGCTTATTCAATCAGTCTAGACAAAAGCCTGCCCCATTAATCCTTTCTTCCCTCCCTCCCACCTTTTCTTCCCAATTCCCAGAGGAACTTGATTAAGTCATTAGGTTTAACCTCTCTTTAACTTCCTGATTAGTTACATTTATAAACTCCATTTGTTTTTGCCTTCTCATCAAGCCAAACCAACACCCCCAGGAAAAAAAAAAGGCCAATTTTCAGTGACACTGATTTACAGCAATTTCTGAAAATCAGACTGAACCAAGGAGAAACATGACTAGAATTTCAATTCCCTCTTTTCACATTGCAGGTATCTTTGCGAATGGAAGAGAAGCTTTAACAGAGAGAGAGAAAACTCAGTGATGGCAGAATCCCAAGTCTGGCCAAAGTGGTAAAATACCAAGCCTGTTAATGAAGCAGATTAATAAATCCTGTAATTTCCATCTCCTAGTTGAGTAACAAAGCTAGAAAGTACAACAACAACAAAAAATAAAGCTGATGCTAAGGGATTATATGTTTTTATCAGGAAAGTGAAATACTCAAGATGTTTCCTTGCTTCCATTTTCTCCCTATAGTCTGTGATGTGGGATAAACTTTTAAATAATTTTATTTTAACAAGACTAACACGTGTACATAGTGAGAAGCGATGTACCTGTATTTTTTTTTCTGGGGGTGTTGGTTTGGCTTGATGAGAAGGCAAAAACAAATGGAGTTTATAAATGTAACTTGTCAGGAAGTTAAAGAGAGGTTAAACCTAATGGATTAATGAAGTTCCTCCGGGAAGTGGGGAGGAAAGGTGGGAGGGAGGGAAGAAAAGAGTAATGGGGCAGGCTTTTGTCTACACTGATTGAAGATTTGTTATAAAACTTAAAACAAAATGTTAGCAATCTCATGTAGGTTCCCACGCAACATCAGCCCCTAGTCTTGCTCCACAGAGGCAACCATATTCAGTATTTTAGGCTGCCTTTTCTGGTATTCTTTCCCATATTTTAAATAACACACTAATACTACTATTTATTGAGTTATCAACTGTAAGCACCATCTATTATATTTTCTATTTTTCTATGGAAGAAAAATTATAATTTTTTACATCATGACCCCTCAGCCACGTAATCTAACTCTTTCTCTCTCTCCCCCACCCCCAATGCTCCCTCATAATATCTCAATTTTTGTTTAAACTAGTATGTCATGTTATTATTAGAATTATGTAAATAATAATTCCTTAGGTAAGTATTGTACTATGATTACATGTCTTTTCTTGTCTTTTGTCTGTTTGGTTGTTTGTTTTTCCTAGAGATAATAATGCCTCAAAACCACAATGAAATACCATCTCACACCAGTCAGAATGGCTAGCATTGAAAATAACAGATGTTGATGAGGTAGCAGAGAAAAGAGAAGACTTACACATTAGATTGGCAGGCTATGAAAATTTCAATTTGTAATTATCCTTGGAAGAAGGACAACCCGACTTCCTTGCATTTGTAATTGAAATTATTAATTTCTCACCAATGTAGCTATTATTACTATTTTTAGCTCTCCTTTCAACCAGACAAACCTATCTCCATTCCAGCTGAATATGGAAACCAATCCTCTAACAGTGGACAATCTGCAAGACACAGCTTCTACACCTGCACATCTCAAATTACCTGTTATGAAAGACTAATTTTTTCCCATCCTTCATAAGCCAATACTTGTGGTCTAAACCCTGTTCAACAAGATGAGTCTGCTCATCACACACTTGGATGTTGTACAAATATTGGACTTCTCTAAAAGTTTCCAAATGCTTACCCTCAATTACTCTTCTCCTCTCATCCTGGAAAGCCACAAATGGTTCATGAACCTGCATGGCCTCTGTCAGTGTAAGCTGTCACTCATGGATGGAGTGGCTGTCCATCATGTCTTCAAGCTTTCTAGCATCTATTCCCTCCCCTCCCAACTTATCCTTCCTAACAGCCCTCAATTCCCATCTGAGAACTCATGTTACTCTGGGAAAGATAGCACCATCCCTGCATGCAGCCACGGGACATGTGACCCTAAAGAAATCAATCAATGAGTTTCATCCCTCTGGCCTCAGTGATTGGTTTTGGGGTTGACATGTGACCCAAAATGGTCCAATTGGAGTGAATCTCAAAATAATTCCTTGGAATATTGGAGACAAGATGCTCTCTTCCCCTGGATTTGTGGTGTCTGGTTATGAGATCGCAGCAGCTTATTTTTCTACCATGATGCAAATCTCCCCCAAAGGACAAAGACACAAAGGATGGCAGATCTGAGAAGGTCGTAGAGAAATGAAGCCACAGCCAAAATCACATCATACATGTCTGAACCAATGCTACAACCCACCTTATCTGTGAACATTTCTCTGTCTTTTTGTTATTGGTAAGCCAGTTTGAGTTGGATTTTCTGCCAAGAACAACTGAAAACTTCCTTTTTTATTGCTTGTCTGCATATATTTCTTCAACAAGCACCTATCAAGTGCCTGCTTTGTACCAAGTACTGTGTTAGATGTGGAAATAATGCTTCTCACAAAAGATACTGTAAAATGAGTCAGAGGAGGGATGAGTGGTTAACAGAGCTGGAAGTGTTTACAAATGTCAACTGGCTCACTTTAAGAGAGTCCTATGTAATTTTAACATAGATATTTGAAGCATAGATATTTCTGATTTATTTGCAAATTATTAACTTTGCAAGTACAAAAAAAAAATACAGTGATTTTAAGGTTATCCCTAGAAGAAGGACAACCCGACTTCCTTGCATTATAATATCTGCTAATGTCATAATCTTTACCATTTTTACATGCTACCTGTTCATTTTTATTTAATATGATTAAATCAATTCACTTACAGAACTTACATAGATGTATTTCAAGATAAAATTTGTATAATACCACTTAAATGGAAAACTAGTACCACTTTACATGAATAGAAGGCAATCAAAATAAGTACAACTCAACTCTTTTTTGGCAGAGCTAGCTGAGGTTTTATTTTGGACACACAAAAAAAGCAATGGAATTATCACCCCAGCAGGAGGAGCAGATCAAGACCCTCAACAAGAAGTTTGCCTCCTTCATTGACCAAGTACAGTTCCTGGAGCAGCAGAACAAGATGCTGGGGACCAAGTGGAGCCTCCTGCAGCGGCAGGAGATGGCTCAGAGCGACATGGCCAACCTGTTCACGAGCGACATCAACAACCTTAGGCGGCAGCTGGAGACTCTGGGCCAGGAGAAGCTGAAGCTGGAGGCAGAAGGTGGCAACATGCAGGGGCTGGTGGAGGACTTCAAGAACAAATATGAGGATGAGAGCAAGAAGCATACAGAGATGGAGAATGAATTTGTTCTCATCAAGAAGGATGTGGATGACGCTTAAATGAATGAGGTGGAGCTGGAGTCTCGCCTGGAAGGCCTGACTGATAGGATCCACTTCCTCAGTCAGCTGTAGGAAAAGGAGATCCGGGAGCTGCAATCCTAGATCTTGGACACGTCTGTGGTGCTGTCCATGGACAATAGCCACTGCCCCCGACATGGACGGCGCCATCCCTGATGTCAAGGCGCAGTACGAGGAGATTGCCAACCGCAGCCAGGCCGAGGCTGAGAGCATGTACCAGATCAGGTATGAGGAGCTGCGGACACTGGCTGGGAAGCACAAGGATGACCTTCGGGGTACGAAGACTGAGATCTCTGAGATGAACTGGAACATCAGCCAGCTTCAGGCTGAGATTGAGGGCCTCACAGGCTCGAGGGCTTCCCAGGAGGCCGCCAGCGCAGACGCTGGCGTGGAGAGCTGGCCGCTAAGGATGCCAACGCCAAGCTGTCCAAGCTAGAGGCTGCCCTGCCCTGGGCCAAGCACGCGGCGCGGCAGCTGCGTGAGTACCAGGAGCTGGTGAACGTCGAGTACAGTGAAATTATAGAATGTCATTAAAGACTGAGTGGCGACCTGACAAATGCCCTGACCCTGTGGACAGCTCTGTCTTTTGCCAGAAGGGAAATCAGCAAGTGTCCAAAAAGGTGTTAAAGACATGTTAGCAGCCCAGCTGAGACTTTCTCCTTGTTATGTTTGGAGGGATTAAAAGAAAATTGGAAACAGGGATCAATTTCTTACCAAGTATTTCATTGTTATTTAATGCTGCCTCTGTGCACAACCACAAATTATCTCCTTTGCACTGAATGTACTGCCCTTTCCACTCTGAGAAACACTATTTTAACCAAATCTCAATTGATAGCTGAGCAAATCGAAGCCTGGAGAGGTAATGGGATTCTCCTAGGGCTTCCTGATTTCCAGCCTGCTCAACTCCCCCGTATTCAATAATATTTTATTACTTTCATTGGATTTATTTTGTGATTACCTTCTAATTAAGGCGAGTAATTCTGGTTTTTATAATTTATGGTAATGATATCAAGTTTCCTTTTTAAATAAGCGTTGGTTGCTTTTAAACCATCCCATTGTTGATACCAACTTGAAATAAGGTCCTTGGCCAATGTGTTCCCACAAATAAGGCCAGTGGCCCTGTGTTCCCACCACTGATACAGGAGAGGTAAAGAAGGGCAGGGTCCCTGGCAAAGGCTTCACCCGTGGGCCTGTGCCCATGGACCTAGGTGAGGACAAGCACTCCTGTTTTCATCTCCAAATGTTGCATTTTCCAAGACCACTCTGGACTGCCACAGCCCCCACCCTGCGCTTGTAAAAACCCCCGAGACCCCAGCAGGCACAGACACACATAGCTGGGCGTCGAGAGCAACACACTCGCAGAAGCACACACTGGCAGACGGCAGTAGATGCCAGCAGACAGCAGTAGACGCCAGCAGGCCATCTAGGACAGGACAACACGAAATTCAGTTGGGGGCAGTCAGAGGAGAGTCCAGCCGCTGGCTGTCCCAACTCCATAGGAAGACCACTTTCCACTCCATCCCCATCTGGCTCCCCATCCATCTGCTGAGAGCTACCTTCACTCAGTAAAATCTTGCAGCCATCATCTAAGCCCACCTATGATCTGATTGTTCCAGCACACCGGGGCAAGAACCCAGGATACAGAAAGCCCTCTGTCCTTGTGATAAGGCAGAGAGTCTAATTGAGCTGATTAACATAAGCCACCTGTGAATGGCCAAGCTGAAAGAACACACTGTAACACATGCCCACTGTGGCTTCGGGAGCTATAAACACCCCACCCTAGATGCTGCTGTGGGGTGGGAGCCACGCTCCCCACGATCGGCCTGTCTGCCTGCTCCCTCTAGGGGTTTAAGCTGTAGGGCACGCAAGAATCGAGCCACACCCCCATTGAACACCCCTCGAAGGGGTAAGGGAACTTTTCCAGTTTCACCACTACCACTTTGCCCCGAAGCAAAGGCAGACCCAGGGATTTATACCATCCTCTACTGCCCCATGCTGGAATCCCCAGATATGCCCCATGATTTCAGTCCTTCCCTCCCCAAGCCTAGAGGGAAAAAGAGAAGCTAGGTTGCAGTGATTCATCTAAAGCAGGACTTCTCAGTCTCAGCACTATTGACCTTTGGGACAAGCTAATCTAGGCTGCTATGTGGATACGGAGCAGCATCCTTGGCCTCTTCCCATGAGATGCCAGTAACACACCCACACACACAAGCTGTAACCATCAGAAATTCCTCTAGACATTGTTAGTGTCCTCAGGAAGCAGTCACCCCTAGTCGGAAGCCATGGGCTTACTCATGGCTGGCATGTTCCTATCCCAGCCCTCCAAATTTTCCCAATAAACTTTATATGCAGAGCAGTCCTTTGCCACTACAGTTGAGGTAATTTGAGGTCACATTTTTTCCTAAGACCAGAATATTTTCTAAGGAAACAAATGAAACGATATTAACTCTCCACCAGCCATAAAGTTTACTCTTTTTAGACAATTCATGTGAACTCTCCCAGGTAAGGAAGCTTAAATGATAGCACCTTCAATGAGTCCCTTTCATTTGCCCACTGCTGGGTCCTGTCTTAATATCACTGAGCAGAGCCAGTAGGTGGCACCTGCTGAAGTGGGCATTCCATTTTCTCATAACCTCTTGTGCCTTGACTTTAGACATTTAAAACCAGGTGCATTTCCATGCTTCATTTTGATATTTGGGGTCCATGCATGGCAATATTGTCAGTGACTAAATGCTGTGCCTGAGAAGTTTGAGCAAAGCAAATGTGCCATTCTTCTTCTTTTTTTTGAGACCGAATGTCCCTCGGTCACCAGGCTGGAAGGCAGTGGCACAATCTCAGCTAACTGCAACCTCCGCCTCCCAGACTCAAGTGATCTCCTGCCTCAGCCTCCTGAGTAGCGGGGACTACAGATGTGCGCCACCATGCTCGGCTAGTTTTTCTGTTTTTAGTAGAGATGGGGTTTCTCTTTGTTGGCCAGGATGGCCTCAATCTCTTGACCTCGTGATCTGCCTGCCTTGGCCTCCCAAAGTGATGGAATTACAGGTGTGAGCCACCGAGCCCAGCCAAATGTGCCATTCTTAAAGGAATCGTTGGTGTTAAAAAGTCAAGTAACAAGGGATAGCATCAAGGAATGAATGAATGAAAACGTGTGTATTTATCCATTCATGTAATACAAAATTATAGTAAAATGCTATAGTCTTAGTTTAAGTTCCTTTAAAAACAGACTCTGTGACAAGGATTTGGGTGCAAAGAGTTTTTCGGGGAGTGACTCCAAGAAGCACTGTGAAGGAGCGGGGAAGTCAGACACAGAAGGGAAGACAGCAATCCAGGATATCTTAGTGAGCTTGTCACTTCCTGTGGACTGCTGGGATTTAATCCTGCAGGTGACTTCCAGTAGACAATGTAGAAAAGGCTTCAGAATTGTTCCTCCAAGAATCAAGGAAGCTGGGGTTTTCTTCCTCTTTGGTTGAAGAATGCTCATATCACTCCTCTGGTGCCTCCTACCTGCTCTGAGGGGTACCAAGCACACTACCGTGGCCCAAGGACACCCTGAGGCTGAGAGATGCTGGAAGTACCACAATGTACAGGAAGTCATCAGAGCATCTAAGAACTGCCACAGACAGTTGAGGCCTATGGAGTGCAGATCGGGTACCAAATGCACCTCCCAACAGCATCTGCCTGGAGTAGGCACTGGAGACTGCAAAAACCTTGAGGGGCTTAAGGAAAGCTCCCACCCCCTAGTTCAGATTGCAGGTGTCTGGAATTATTTTAATAATCTTCTAACAGTGTTCCTGTTCCCATTTGTCTGCTCTCCACCTGGCAGCCAAAGTGAGCTTCCTGAAACACAGGTCTGATTATTTCACCCTTAAAACTCCTCGGTGCCTGTAAGGTAAAGTCCAAACCTTTCAATACTCTAACCTTACTTACCTCTGTGGGCCTATTTCTCAGCATTACCATGCCTTCTCGACTGAACCTGAAGTCCCCAAACGGAGCACCTGCTAACTCTCAGGACTATGCCAAACATGGGGGATGGAGAAGGCAACATGGTAAGATACACTCCCTGCCCTCAGTGATGCCATTGAGAGCTGTGGTGTGGTCTATCAGGGCTGGCGGCGGGTGGAGTGGTGGGCTTGCAGGAAGATCAAGATGGAAACGAAGAATTCTAGCCCTGCATATACCCAGGAAGCTACCATGGAAGGAACATATTACATAGATGTAAACCACACACAGAGATTTGATTATTTTAATATTAACCCCTTCTTGTCTGGAGTTACCTAACAACAGAAAGTCAGGGATGGGCGACAGGACTGCTAAGTTTGGAAAAACAGTGTCTCCCTGATGTGTGTCACAAGTAGAACAGGGCACTGGGAACCGCAGGGTATACTGAAGGGAACCAAGAGGGCAAAATCGAAGTTGCAGGGCTGTGTGTTTTTCTCAGCAGCTCTTACAGCCCCAGATGACAACTCTGCAGTCGGTGTCTGCGGCTCCACTACAGCCCTCTTGGAGTCTTCAGAGCTCCGCAGAGGCATAGCCCTTCAGCTGATTAGCCTCAGAGGTGGCTGGGCGGCTCCAAGAGGCTAGACGCAAAGAAAGAGCAGCGAGTGTGGAGGTGGATGGGTCTAATTATGCAGGAGCCATTTTCTGTTTACATAAAAATACCTTGAGTAATCAGCAGTGATGAGCGAGAGGAGGAAAGAGCCTGCCTGAGAGTCTGAGGATGTTATGATCAATTAAATACCATCTTTCCAAATGTTTGCAGAGGGGAATTTTAAGGTGGAACTGATTTTAATTTGACAAAGAAAACCTGAAGCGCTTTTCCTTGGGGCTCCAAAATTCATGCATATTGGCCTAGCCTGTGTCACTTACTTCACTAAGAGAGTAAATATTCCCTTCATGTTATTGCTTCTATATTTTCAGGATGAGTAAACAAAACAGAAGAAACCCTCTTTAAATTGTGAGTGCCTACTCTGTGCCAAGTGTTTCGCAAATATTTCTAACCTTTGAACACCCCATAAAGGCGAGTGTTATTATTAACTCCACTTTATGAGTAAGGAAACTGAGACCTCAAGAGGGGAAGCAGCTTGCAAAATGGAGGTCTAGAGTCAGTTTCACAGCTATGTAAAGCCAGTGTGACTTCCATGTATCTATTTCCAAAGTCAGAGGCAGGGATGGGGATCACTACCATCCCACAGGACATAAGCAGAGCTTTGAGCAAGGGTCCGGAAGGTCCCAGGCTGGACTCTGCCTCTGTTATATGTAAATTTCCAGTGCCGCAACAGAAGTAGCACTCAGAAAGGCAATTTACTTCTATAGAAGGGTGCAGCTCACAGATGGAACAATAGCAAGCACACACGTGGACAAGGGAGGGGAAGGGGTTCTTACTCTGGATGGAGGTAGCCCCTACTGCTGTGTCATTCCCCCATTGGGTCGGGTTAGACCACACAGTCTAGTCTAATTCTGATTGGCTACTGTAAGCGGAGCAGGGATACAACCTGGAGTGGTGGTGTGGGTAGTTTGGTGGGAAAGACGGTTATAGGACAGGTCAGAGCAGGTAGCCAGGGGTGACTTAGGTCAAAGCAGGTGACCAAAGCAGGTGGCTGGGATGAATCAGGTTGGAACAGGGGACCAGGCGAACAGATGTGAGCTACTGATTAGAACTTGTGGTTGTTTACTGAAAGGTTGTTTACTGAAAATGGAGGATAAAGAACTGAACATACTGACATACTGATTCTTTGAAGAGAAGCTTGAAGTTCACTCTATCTAACGCCTCCAACTTCACTGTAAGGTTAGGCTGTACTAGGTGATTAAAAGCCCCTTGAAACTCCCACAATCTTTGCTTATTGTTGGGTTTGGCCATGGCCTCACTCCTTATGAGAATTAGACACTCCTGGCAATAGCGCAAGGTAGAGTATGTGCATTTTGGAATCAGACAGGATCTGTTTGCAAGCTGGGTGGCCTTGAGCAAGTTGTTCAACCTCTCTGAGCTCCAATTTCACGTGTGAATTGGAGATAATATTTTTTTCTGAATAATTAGTGCAAGATTCAGTGTGAGATGTTCACTAAGTGTCTGGCACAGAGGGGATATTTATCAAAGTTATGCACATTCCTCTTTCTTCTCCATCATTCTTCCCAGGTCAACCCCATGCTTAAAGTCCTAATCATGCAGTAATACCTGCCTCATGGAGCTGCACTGTGTTCAGAATAGGTACAGGTCTGTGAGCCTAGCACGGACACATACATAGCTCATACAGCACAATGAATAGTAACACCTATAATAAGAATTATTCTAATTATCATTGTTTAAAAATAGACCCCTATCAGCCAGGCATGGCTCATGCCTGTAATCCCAGCATTTTGAGGGGCTAAGGTGGACTGATCACCTGAGGTCAGGAGTTCAAGACCAGACTGAACAACATGGAGAAACCACATCTCTACTAAAAATACAGAAAACTAGCTGGGCATGGTGGCACATGCCTGTAATCCCAGGTACCCAGGAGGCTGAGGCAGGAGAATCACTTGAACCTGGAAGGCAGAGGTTGCAGTGAGCCCAGATCATTCCGTTGCACTCCAGCCTGGACAACAAGAGCGAAACTGTCTCAAATATATGCCCCTATCATCCAAAGATAATCCCTGTTAACATTTTCCAGTATATCCTTGCAGTTATACAGAGTGAGAGATATCATGTTACGCATATTCTCTGCTTTACTTCATCCACTTAATTTGCATTGTGGATCTTTTCCTATCCATAAATATGTAGCTACATCGTTGCTTTAAAAAACCCTGACCAGGCACAGTGACTCACACCTGTAACCCCAGCACTTTGGAAGGCCAAGGCGGGCAGGTCACTTGAGGTCAAGAATTCAAGACCAGCCTGGCAAACATGCTAAAATTCTGTCTCTACTAAAAATACAAAAAGAATGAGCCAGGCATGGTGGCACATGCCTGTAATCCCAGCTACTTGGGAAGTTGAGACAGGAGAATCTCCTGAACCTGGGAGGCAGAGGTTACAGTGAGCCAAGATCACACCATTGCACTCCAGCCTGGGTGACAGGAGGGAAAATGTGTCTCAGAAAAAAAACAAAAAGAAACCCTATAGTATTTCAGTGTATTTACAAATCCAAACCTTTGTTGTTGGATATTTAGGTTTGTATTCTTTTTGCTCTTGTAAAGAAAGCTGCAATAAACACCCCTGTAGCTAAGCACATTTTTTTTTGTATTCATCAAAGATACTGTTTTAATGCCCAGAATGCAGGAATGTCATAATTTATGTATTTATCTGTTCATTTACTTAAACCAGTGTCCTACTGCTGGATATTTAGATTATATACATTTTTTTTGGCTTTCATAAATAATATGAATGCCTAGATACCACATCTCTATATCTTATCTGATTATTTCTTTGGGATAAATTCTTAAGAAGGGGAAAGAATGGGATCAGAAGAAATTTACATTTTTAAGGCTTTTGACACTCTCAGTAAAATCATGCTTGGAAAGAATTACGGGAGTTTATTCACTCACCATCTTACCCAGTCACTTGCATTCATTCAACAAACATTTTCTTTGTTAGGAGGGGCTTCTAACCTTCTTTCTCCTCAGCACAATCATGCAGTGATACTACTGGGACCCAGCGAGATCTGTGTTGAGGGATCTGACTGCTCCTCTTTAGCCAGTGTGAGTTTTGGTAAGTCACTTCACTTCCCTGAGACTCTGCTTCCCCCAGCTCACGAACCTCCAGGTTTACTGTGATGATCATGTGAGACACTAGATTTGAGAGAGCTTTAAGGGCTGAATAAACAGAAGGGACTTATTGCTAACACAAAGCGAATTTCTCATGCAATATTCTCAGTATTTTGTTTTTGCACAGAACTTTAGGTTTGCCATGAGACTTTTTATTAGATTTCCTTAACTGTCCCCTGCTGTGGTTACCAAGACACAGATGAAACATAATTTCTTAAGGAAGAAACAGGTCCAGAGAGACTCGGTGGCTTTCTCTAGGCCCCATGAGCCTCAGGACTGCTCTCAAGCCCTTCATCAGACTGCTGTCTGGGCCATATTTCCTTTTTCTATATCAGCAACATAAAAATGGCTATTACTCCAAAAAGATGCAGTTGTATTCGTAATGAATCTGGTGGTGCCAGCAATTTAAAACATAAAGGCAATTTACCCTTTAGTGCTTTGTAACCAAATAAAATGCAGTGACCCTTTCTTTCTCTTTCCAGAAGATTTGGAATCTTCTCTGAGGGTTGATAAAGAGGAGAGTGAGGAAATAAGATTGTAGATTCCTTGAGCATTCAGATCACGACTTATTTCTGTATTTAGCAGAGCACCCAGCACAGAATGAGGCCCTCTGCAGAGACAGCAACTGAGCCATAGAATAGGCATTCATCTTAAAGCTTAAAACCTAGGCTTGAATCACAGTAGGTCACTTACTATCTGATCAATTAACACATAACTTATTGGTTGCCTACTAGATGTTAGACATTACACTAGGTGCTATGCAGCTTTAAGCAAGTTAGTTCATCTCTCTGAGCCTTTGTTTCTTCTGGACAATTACTGGATAATCTGGAGAAAGGCCTGGTCACATAGTAGAGGTTCAGTGACAAATGACATAGCAACACTTCTTTGATTAAATGTGTAATTGTGCATGATTTATAGAGACACTCATGAGGCATACCCCAAAAACTCTGACAAAGGAGAGTGTGACTGCCCTCCTAGAGTACACTTCAAAGGGTATAAATAAGTCAGGGTCAATAATTCATGTCACACATGCCTCTGTCATCCTTCCCTCGCCCACAGCAGACATTGCTAATCAAACATGTCGATCTTGATGTTTACCAAGTATCACAGAAAAATTTACTGTGTTTGTCTGCTTGTGAAAGTGCTGAAGGCAGGAAGCTGAGAATAAACTCTTAAATCTGAGAGACAGAGAAATAATTACTTGTTTGCCTCAAAAGTATGTGGAGTAAATATGTGTGGAGTCATAAAAATGAAAAAAAAAAAAAAGGAAAAAAAAAGAAATTCCAGCCAGCAGAACCAACAGAACAGAAATTAAAACCAACAGAACAGGGTTGACTAGTGTGGTGACTAGCCAATCCCAGATTTAGTCAATCAGAGCACAATTATTTTCAATAATTATCCTCAGGTAATTTTCTTCCTGTAGTTGCTAAAATACAATGCCCCTTTAAAGACAATATTATAGAAGTACCATTTCCTCTGCCCTGAAGATCATCAAAACAACCCATTTAAAAGTGACCTTGTAACCCATGGGCTGCGGGAGTAGCTTCTTATACATACCAGGAAATGCCACCTACCCCTCAAGCTGGAAACCAACCAAAATTGGGTTTACAAAGGACAGGGGGTTTGTTTCACCTCAAGCCAAGTGCTCTTATGTTCCGTCCTTCCTCTCCTCCTGTAGAGAATGTGTTCAGTCTCATGAAATTAGCCTTTTCTACTAGATGCTTGATCTTAGACAAGTTACTTAACCTCTGTGCCTCAGTTTCCTCAACTGTAAAATGGAGCAATTAGCAGTACCTACCTCAGAGGGTTGACAAAAACACTAGATGAGATATTGTGTAGAAAGTGCTGGCCCATGGCACCTGCTCTGTAAGCTCTAATTATTAGCTATTATTATTATTAGGCACTTACCAAGTGCTAGGCTTCATTGAGCATTATCTTAATTGTGTCTTGAAAACAATTCTATAAGGCAGGTTTTGTGTTATTAACATTTTAAAACTAATTGTTGTTGATTGATTTGCACAAGCATATGGTGTTTGTTGATAGAAAAGCATTTAATGATAAATTGGTTTCGTTCTCATGCCCACACAATCTTCTCTGGAAGTCGCAGCCCAGTGATAGGAGAATATTACGTGGTAGGTATGACGTTCATTGTACGTGGCTTTAAACAGGTGGTGCAACAATTGTGTGGCAGAGTCAAGATTTGAAGTCGTATTGTTTTGGTTCCATACACCAGGAGGCCTCCTCTGGTCCCTTTTTAACTACTCTCCCCCTCCACCCACCCCCTTGATACTTTATTAGAAAACAAAGACACAAACAAACCTAAGATAAACAAAGCTAGCATGTGCGCTGTTATTGTGTGCCAGGTAGGTAATCTCTTACATGTTTACTTCCCTGACATATGTGATTGTCACAACAGCCCCATGAGACACGTATTGTCAGTATTCCCATTTTCCAGGAATCCCAGAGACACTGTAAGGACTAAATAAAATAATGGCACTTGAAAACAGCATTTCTGGCTTAAAGGCCTGCCACTCATTAGCTGTGGAAACGTAAGTCAGTTATAGAACCTCTGTTTCTTTATTTTGAAGAGTAGTTACCTTCGCCTCACGGGATTGTCATTTGTTCATTTGTTCACTGAATAGTTATTGAACATCTAATGCAAAAAACTGTGCTGTGTACTGGATCTATACTGGAAACCAAAATGGGCATCACGGCCGGACATGGTGGCTCATCCCTGTAATCCCAGCACTTTGGGAGGCCAGAGTGGGAGGATCACTTGAGCCCAGGAGTTTGAGACCAGTCTGGGCAACATAGTGAAACCCCATCTCCATAAAATATAAACAATTAGCCGGGTGTGGTGGCACACACCTCTAGTCTCAGCTACTCAAGAGGCTGAGGCAGGAGGAGTGCCTGAGCCTGGGAGGTCAAGACTGCAGTGAGCCATGATCACACTACTACAATCCAGCCTGGGCAACAGAACAAAACCTTGTGTCAAAAATTAAAAATTAAAAAAACAAGCATCCACTCCTGATCTTAGGAAGCTTCTTGTCTAGGATTAAATGAGATTTTTTTCTATATAAAACTCACAGCACAGAGCCTGGCAAACAAAACATGCTCTATACAAGTTAACATTATTATTGGTCTTATTTCTATGGCCCAGTTGGGATTGGAACAAAAGCCTTTTTGACTCCAAAATCTTCTCCATAAAGATCGCATTTTGTAGGGGGCCCACTGAGACAGGAATAGAAGGGAACTTGAGGATGTTCAGAACAGACTTCAAATGCTGGCTGTATGTATTATACTTCCAAAGCATTCTTAGATCTTCTCATTCTCTTTCTTATCATCCACCCCTGTGTCCTTACATTTCCGTAAACACACCCCTCTCTGTGAGAATAAATTTATTTCTCCCTTGAATGTAGACCTTGTGTGTTTAATTTGCCTGGAAAGGTGTGGAAACCACCCAGACACAGTGCTAATGGGATGTGACAGAACTCACAGCTTCTCCAGGCCTGGAAGGAAGAATGTTGACAAAGGGGAGCCTAATGAGCTTCCACCCACATTTTAATTATCCTAACAAGCTGCCAGAGGAATCCCTGTTTTCTGTTCTGCATTCTGGAAAGTTTTGACAAGCCCAGGAGGAATCTATCCAGGCCAAAACTGAGGTTGCCTAAGGAAAAGGAAAGCAGTCTTCCTCCAGGAGGACTGTGCATGGATAACAAGGCCAAGCCAGCAGTCAGTTTCATCACCTGATATTTGAGAGGGTCCTCTCAAGAACACTCTCTCATTAGCTACCCAGTACAATGCATCAGTTATCATAATGCTGCATAACAACCACAAAACCTCAGTAGCACGTGATAACAATTGATTATTTTCACTCACAAGTCAGTGGGTCAGCTGGGCAGTTCTAATCATCTGAGCTGAGCTTGGTGGGGTTTGCACATGTCTCTGTGGTCAGGCTAGGTGGCTCTGCTGATCTTGGTTGGGCTTTCTCGCATATCTGGGACAATGGAACTGACTCTGGTCTTATTCACATGGTCTTTCATTCTACCCATGGGTTTATTCATAGGACAGCAGGAGAACTCCAAGAGACAGGCAAAAATCATACAGAGTCTCTTGTTCCCAGGCTCAGAAAAGGTATAATGTTCCTTCTGCCACATTCTATTGGTCAAAGCAATCACAAGACTAGCCCAAATCCAAGAATTGGGAAATAGACTTCAATCCTTGATCAGAGGGGCTAAAAAGTCCTGGCAAAGAGTGTGGATACAGAGACACCATTAATTAGGTCCATCAGTGCCGTAAATCTCCCACAACAATGTAAAAGTAACAAAACACCATGGATTGAACAGCAACTGTATGCATATAACAGGATGTTAAAATGGAATATTTGGGTCTTGGTTTCAGCTGAGGCTCCACGGGCCAAAGCCAAAATGAAATATTCAAATGCCTGACATTTCCAAGCAAGGTGTTAGCCTTGAAAAGGGTCTAAATGGAATCATTTTCTGACTCTTGGTCCAACAGCCAGCTCTGAAAAGGTTGAATTGGAAAGTGGGGAGAGGATTTTTCTGGAGAAAGTAGTCCAGTATGAAGTTAGTCTCAATCTCCCTGGAAGAGGAGAGAGGCAATGACTGCTGACCACAGCCTTGCCTGGTGAGAGGAACTTCCAGGAAATATCTCTAGTCTGTTGTGAATTCCCTGGAGTCTGGAGAGAATGGCATCTGACTGAGACCTGAAAAATGTATAGATTAGTCATACCACGGCTGGAGCCTATTGAGATCTCAGGAAGAGAACTGAGGATAGCACTAGGAGATGCTAAGTCCCTGATCCAAGTGCCAAGGATGCATGAGCTTCCCATGAGTCAAGTAGACGTGAAGAAACTGGAATGGAGATGTCTTAGAAGCATCACCCCCAATAGAAGCAGAAAGAGATGCTACCACCTGGTGTGGAATCTGGAAAAGAGATACCACAAGAGGGGAACTGAAGAATCCCCACCTGAACACAGGTCTCAGGTGAACAGTTGGGGGACTGTGCAGTGTGGACACCGCTAATGGGGACCTCAAAGAATTCACAATACGCCTCAAATTGACTCAGCTTTGATCACATGCCAAAGCTGGAGGAACTTTAAATACCTGCCAGGCAGAGAGCACCAATGCCAAATTGTGACAGTACTGGTCAAGATAGCCCTAATCTACCCTTGCCTCTCCTCCCTCTGTCCCTCTGCTCCCTTGGGCCTTTGGCTAGCAATCAGAGAAAAGAGATGACCTAGGGAAGCCAACCACAACCCACTTCCCCAACATCTGAGCTGAGAGAGGGGTGACTACTGCTAACTTACACTGAGTTTGAACTAGAAAAAAAGTGCCCCCTCTAAGAACTTTACCTCCATTGATCTGAAGTTTGTCATTATATACTGTATTTGTTGTCTATTACTGCATAATAAATTTCCCTAAAACCTGATAGTTTAAAACAACTCAGGAATCTAGGCTCAGCTGAGCTGAGTCTGCTGGCTCAGGATCTCTCACCAGGTTGCAATCAAGGTATCAGGAGGGCTGCAGTCTCAGCTGAAGGTTTGGATGGGGAATAAACCTCTTCCAAGATCATGCAAGTGGTTACTGGAAAGATTCAGTCCAGGGCTATTGTCCAGTGGTCATGCTCTCAGTTCCTTAACATGTGGGTCTCTCCACATAGTAATTCACAACAAGGCAGCTTGTTTCTTCAGAATAAGCAAGAGAGAAAAGCTGGAGAGAGATAGTGCCAGACAAAAGATACTTTTATAATCTAATATTGGAAGTGACATCTCATCATTTTTACTGTATTCTATTCATCAGAACAAAGTCACTAGGTCCAGCCCCAAGGCGTGTGTATGTGTGGGGCAGAGGGCGTTGATTACACAGGATGTGAATACCAGGAGGAGAAGATAACTAGGGGCTTATCACAGAAGTTTATATACCAGTATAATAAAACATGCTGATTTTATTAAAGCAACAGACCACTGCCAAAGAATTGTTATAATAAATATGTAGATTGACAATGTCTATGATATAAAGAATACCCACTAGACTTATGTGCTATACAACCTGCCAATTATGTAAGGTCCTTTAGGAAAGATGCTTCAAAATCTTTTTCAAACTTTTATTGTGGAAGTTTTCAAGCATTTATAAAAGTAGGGGATAGGATAACAAAAAATAATAAGATAAACATGATCATTCTTGTTTCACTTATACCCCAGCCCTTTACCCCCAAATCACTAGTTACTGAAAAGCAAATCTCAGACAGCACATTATTTCATCTTTAGTAATTCAGCATAAATATCCACATATCATATTTACCATTACTCAATGAATAATACCTTAATTTCATTTATTATTCAGCTACTGTTCACATTTCTCCAATTATTTCACAAATGTCTTTTTTTTTTTTTTTTTAACAGTTGACTTGTTTGAAAGAAACTTTAAATGAACTTGGAGTTTTAACCATGACTTAAGAGCAGGCATTTTAATTACTGACATGGTACTATTCTGTGAGAAAAATGACTACAGGACATTTTATTATCCAGGAATAACCAGCTGAGTGATGGATGGTGCTCAAAATTTTACCCATGGGCAGAGAAAGCTTCAGCCCACCAAGGCCTTGCCAATGGACAGTGAAGAAGAGAGGGCCTTCTCACACTCTCACACAGAGACCGGCTTATTTGCCAGGTGAGTGACACCTGGGTTATCTCTAAGCCTCACTACAGTCCTTTGGGTGCATGTTATAATCCTCATTTTAACGGATAAAAAAAACTTAAATGCAGGAGAATTAACTCGTCTAAAGTCACAAAGCTATTATTGGGTAGAACCCATATTCCAGCTGAGGTCTGTCTGACCTCCCTAAGGGGCTCTGGAAGCGAACTACCAACTAACACTGTCATAGTCTTAGGGCATTAAGACACTGTGAAAGCCTTTTTACAGTTGTGACAGATGTTAGCAAGAACCACACCATGTATTTTACTCACTTTGTTTCCCAGGACTTTACACAGAATTGGGTACATAGTAGGTGCCTGATAAATATACAGCCTTGACGTCACCATAGCACAGAACCTTATTCAAAGAAACCTCAGTTCTAGCAGCCAGTATGAAAAGCAATTTCTGCCCACTGCCCCATCTACCATCAGCTTTATCTCAGCTTGTTTTCTTGATAATAGTGGCAGGAGTAGGATCAGCTGCAGAGGCTGGGAGCAAGACAGATTCGGGCATATACTATAGGAACTCACCCGAGAATATTCAATTCCATTGAAACTAAAAACTCAATATTGAGAAGAGTCTGGTGGAGAAGTTCACAGCATTGTTACTTTTGATGGGATAGCTTTGGCCAATGAACTGCATTGTGTCATTCCATGAATCCCTCTCAAAAGCCATAACCTGTGTCTGAAACTGTTCATACTCCCCACCTGCGTCTCTTTGCCTGACAAACTCCTAATCCTTCAGAGCGGAAGAGAAATTTCATTTGCTCTGCGAATGCTTCTCTGTCTTCCTGGAGAAGTTCTATTCTCATATATGGACCTGTCATGTATTCAGCCCTCTTTCCCTTGGAACCACATGCCTGATAAGGAAAAGATGGCATCTGTCTTGTATCGGGAACATAGTAGGCATTCGATAAATATTTGTTGACTGATTGATTCATTTTTAGAAAAAGCAAGTTTAAAACTGCAGTTACTGAAGCCTCTTGAAAAGTATCACAGCACAGAAGCATTCCATTCACACAACAGAGCAAAACTTGAAATGCACTTTCTTCTTTTCATTGTGTTTCCCACCAAATGCTCCACTACATTCTTCTCTTCTATTTTACAAGCTCCCTAAAATCTCCAAACCTAGCTGTGCCTGCTGTCTTGTGTTCCCTGGTCTTCTCTTCCCATGCAGCTCTTACTCCTGTGAATCGACTGGGCCTTTCCATCTCTTTTAAGTTTTCACATTTATCCATTACCCAGATTCTAGAAAGCAAAGAAAACCTTGAAACTGACCCAATAGTCTTCCCTCCTTGGAAAGTGAGGCAGGATGGTAAGCTCCTAAAGGCATAGATTTATGCCTATTTTTGTTCCCTGCTGTGTCCTCTGTCTTTGATGCTCAATCAAGATTTACTAGTTGAACAAGATAGTACTCTTTAACTTATATATTTTGTTGTTGATGATGATTAAATAACAAGAGGTGTTTCTGGAGCAAAAGGAGGAAAGGAAAAGGTTAATAAGGAATGGTTCCTCTATTTGGAGGCCTAAGATGGGAAGTCTGCCTGAAGAACCAGAGCAAGTGGAATACAGCCCCTGGTCATTCTCAAACTAGAAGGGCCACTGTGTGCGGCTGAATCAGCAGGAAACAGCACAGGGGACATGAGCGAGGTACAGCTCGGCAGCGTGGCAGCAATTTGGCTGCCAATTTCCTTCTATGTTTCAGCGTAATTGAATTAGCATCCACGGAGACTGTCTCCCAGACATCAGCAAGTGCAATACGGTGGAGCAGGCGCTGCAATTCATCTGCTATTATGAGGTGTTGAATTGCCATCCAATCCTGCACCTCTCCTTGTTGCTTTGTGTGTGCTCGTTAGAGAAAATTAGATGGATGCGACAAGCCTGGGAACAATTAAAATCTTCCCACTTAGCCAATTCCCAGCAGTGGTGTCCAAGTTCTCTTCATAGGCACTCGGGCTTGCTCAGCTAGTATGCACAACTTCCTAGATGTGCTTTCAAATTTTAAGCAATGGATAAAAACTCATTTTGCTCCAGCTGAGGATAGGAATTGTTAGGGCATAGAGGAAAGAAGACTTACAGGGACAGCCATGATATGAACTGACCAGAACATCATCCATAGTGGATAGCATCAGGACCGGGAGTCCTGGAACACAGTCCAACTAGGAAAAGTATTTCTCAAGGCAAGTCTAGGGCAATAGAGCTGAATGATGAGTCAAAGTCAAGGGCCAGGAAGACAGCACGCAGTGTTGCATCCAGAGGGCTAACAGAAACTAGAAGTTGGGGGTATTAAAAGTAGGATGCAGTGGAGAGTGAGGAATAGCACGGAGCAAATGATTCAGAACCAAGGTTATGAACATCAACAAAGTGCTAGATTAAACAGAGACTAGGGGTGGCCATTTAAATAACTGTATTTTGTAGGCAGGAGGGAATGGCTTACAACTGCTAGGGAGCAGAATGGCGTGAGGAAAAGAGCATTTTCTTGGAGTCATATAAATCTGAGGTTGAATCCCAGTCCTGCCATGTTAAACTACATTAACCCTAGGATCTTCTGCTTTCTCAGTGAAGAAAAAAAGACACCCATCTTGCAAGATTGGGAAAGGATTAGAGATGTGCTAGTTATAAAGGTATTATCTGAATAACAGGGCTTTGTCTTAGTTTGAGTTCCACCAGCAAGGGATGGTATTTTATCCGTTCTTACACTGCTATGAAGAAATGCCCAAGACGGGGTAATTTATAAAAGAAAGAGGTTTAATTGACTCACAGTTTCTTATGGCTAGAAAGGCCTCAGGGAACTTACAATCATGATGGAAGGTGAAGCAGGCATGTCTTACATGGCAGCAGGTAAGAGTGCCGAGCAAAGGGGGAAGCCCCTTATAAAACCACCAGATCTTATGAGAACTCACTTGCTATCACAAGGACAGTATGAGGGTAGCCACCCCCATGATGCAATTACCTTCCACCAGGTCCCTCTCATGACATGTGGGGATTATGGGAACTACAATTCAAGATGAGATTTGGGTGGGGACACAGCCAAGTCATATCAGGAACCCTGATATGAGATCAGGATTTGAGTACAAGTACTTTTTTTGGGAGGTGATGGAAGGGGAGTGGGATGTATTAGTCTGTTTTCACACTGCTGATAAAGACATACCCAAGACAGGGAAGAAAACTAGGTTTAACGGACTCATAATTTCATGTGACTGGTGAGGCCTCACAATCATGGCAGAAGGTGAAAGGCACTTCTTACATGTTGGCAGTAAGAGAAAATGAGGCAGAAGTGAAAGTGAAAACCCCTTATAAAACCATCAGATCTCATGAGACTTATTCCCTACCATGAGAACAGTATGGGAAAACTGTCCCTGTGATTCAGTTACCTCCCACCAGGTCCCTCCCATAACACATGGGAATTATGGGAGTACAATTCAACATGAGATCTGGGTGGGGACACAGAGCCAAACCATATCATGGGGAAAGTGAGGCAGGGAAGAGAAAAAAGCCAATAAAAGGTTTTTAAAATCAAGCCAGCTACCATTTTGGTGGACATCAAAAGTAACTTCATAGGAACTCTGGAAAACCATGCAGAACATATGCCTCAACATTCTTCCAACTCAGCAGTGAGGGATCTGAGAGCTTTATATATCAACTCTCATCAGTCATTGGCTGATGGCTTCTCTTGGAGGGTGTTAATTCCCTGGCACTTTTGGTCTACCTTGGGAATGAGCAGACTGGTCTTCCTCATCTTCAGAGAAAGCCCCCAAGCACACAGATGGCGATACTGACAGATGGCAGTTGGCCTTTCAAGGTTGATATGATATATTCTGATGGGGCACCGACCACTTCTACCGCCAGTGTTGGGAGAGAATGTGTCACAGAACTCCATCAACTCGATCTAAAAAATTTCCCTTCCAAATTTCCCCACTCTCCACACTTCGGTGTGAACCCTCTTATGTCCTCTAATTAGAGGAAAGGCTAAAGGGACATGAAACAAGTTCTGGCCACCTCCTTTGCTGGTCATGTTGAGAGTCTTGCACCTCACTCTGGAACATCGGATGAGTTGGCACTTACTGTCTTGTTCTTGGCTTTCCTAGAGCAGGGGTCCCCAACGCCCCGACCATAGACTGGTAATGGTCCATGGCCTATAAGGAACAGTGCCACACAGCAGGAGGTGGGCAGCGGGAGAGTGAGCAAAGCTTCATCTGTATTTACAGCTGCTCCCCATCCCTCTCATTACTGCCTGAGCTCCAGGCAGATCCGCAGCAGCATTAGATCCTCACAGGAGTGCAGACCCTATTGGGAACTGCGCATGTGAGGGATCTAGGTTACATGCTCCTTACGAGAATCTAGTGCCTGATGATCTGTCACTGTCTCTCATCACCCCCAGATCAGACCATCTAGTTGAAGGAAAACAAACTCAGAGCTCCCACGGACTCTTCATTATGGTGAGTTTATAATTATTTCATTATACATTAAAATGTAATAATAAAAATAAAGTACACAATAAATGCAATGTGCTTGAATCATTCCGGAACCATCCCCTTGACCTGGTCTGTGGAAAGATCGTCTTCCGCGAAACTAGTCCCTGGTGCCAATAAGTTTGGAGATAGCTGTCTTAGAGGACTCAGTCCAAACGGAGACAGTGTGTCCCATTTTAATACCAGCAGTAGAAGTGGCCAGTGCCCCATCAGGATTCACCATATCAATGCAGAAAGGCCAGCTGTCATCTGTCAGAGGAGAGAAGGGGTGCGCTCCTCCCACCAGAAGCCTAATTAAATAGGCTTTGAAGAGAGCCCTTGGGGAGCTTGATTTCTGTCCCCTAAAGATTGGGGAACCCTGCAGATTAGAATCTGACTCATACCTGAGAAATCTAAGGGGCCCAGGGATGGTTGAAGAGGTCTGCAGTTTGGTAAGCAGCTGCATTTCCACCAAAGGCCAGTGTTTTCTGTGGCGGGCAGGAGAGATAGAGAGAGAGCATGTAGGAGCAAGTTGACCTGGGGGTATCTGAAAGATGCTTTGCCTAATCTTCTCGGGCATGGTGAGCATCTGTGAAGGTGGGCCGTGAAGGGCCAAGGCCAGAGGGAATGTCATGCATGACTGGAGAGTTGGAACATGGAGCTCGTGCAGCTCTAGGGCTGGAGAACTGCAGGTGACAGATGTGCATATAGGGTCCCTGAAGATGGACAGGTCCTTAGTGCATGAACAAAAGCTCTAGCCCAAGAGCGTTGCAGACATCCAGCCATGCTCTGCTCTTAGGATGCACATACCCATGTAGGCTTGCAGAAACCTAGAGAAAGGGAAAGGTTTTTTCTAACTTGCACAAGACAGCATCCATTTGCCAAGCTGAGCATACTTGAGGCTGTCTGATAACCTTTTTTTTCCAATCCCAACAAAGATCTTGTGTTTCAAAGCCAATGGAGACAGAGTGCCAAAGTTCACACAGCAGCCATCCCAGTTAAGCGAGACCTTTTCTACCCCTTATCTCTTCCCACCATGCCCTCACCAAACTTAAAGGGGCAAGGGCAGCCTGGCTGGGGAAGAGATTGGAGGACAAAATTACCACTCTCTTAGAGAAAACTCACGAAGCTGACAGTACCCATTTTCCCACCGCAGCTTCTGCCTGCAGCAAGTCTGAGCAAATGAAGTCAGAGGTGTGACCCTGCACTGGACTGGACACATTCATCACTGAACTAAAGTGGTTTGGGGGACCACAGATGCCAATGACATTTTTATTACCTACAAATAACAAATTCATAGCACAGGGGCCTGGCTGACATTCATTCAGAGGCAGAGAGGACCAGTCCTGGAATTACACAACAATAGGGGAGGGGGGCAACAAAAGTAGCTTTGTGATTGCATCCCACAACCCTGCTCTTTCAATATACAGGCTATTTAGAGAAAGCATCCAACAGGCACTGTATACAGAAAGGGTCCAAAAGGCACTCAGTAAGTGGTTGCTCTTGTTATTATGAACTGCTTATGCAGGTAAAGGTTAAACCAGAATTTCAGAGCTAAATGCCAAGGGGGTTGCACTTGATTATCAGTCCTGCCAGGAGGAGGAAAGGAATGGCTGAGAGCAAGTTCTATGCCCCAGAATGGAGCGTGAGGGACCCCTCCACCCCACCCCTGCTGGATCACCAGTCACAGGAAAACTGCATATGCTGTGATCATGATGCTGGTTCCTGGGAGGGCATCTTGCTTGTCCCCATTGGACAGCAGTTCAAGAGGGAGATTTGCTCATTTGTCTTTCTGAAGCCGAACATCAGGGCGGGGTTGGGGAGGGAAGCTGGGGTGGGAGCCAAGACTGTCTGCTGCCTGCACCAGCATCATAATCTGCTCACCCAGAGTTAAAGTCCCAGGCATGGCACAGACACATGTAGAAATTCTGTTCCTTTAGGGTTTAGGGTAAGTGCCCTGGGATGCCTCATGAAGATGCTAAAAAAATAAAATCAGAACTAAGACGAAGGGATATCCATGCACAACCTATGCATTCACAGGTTTCTTTCTTTACTGGAGAGCAATGGAGATGAGCTGTTTTATTTATACATGATTCACATGTCAACAGGGAACTCTTCAGCTGAAATAGCTCTTTTTTCTGTAAAACACAGAGCTTCTTGAGGGCAGGGAGTGTGTCTCAACTCATCTTTGAATCCCTGGAACCTAACCCAAGGCCTGGGTAACATAACAGAAGGTGAGTGGGCTTTAAACTCATAGAAATCCAGGGTTTGAATCACAGCTCTGTCATTTACTAGCTGTGTGACCTCAGGCAGGTTGCTTCACCTCTCTGAAGTTCAATTTCCTTATCTGAAACATGGAAATGAAAATATCTACCTCCAAGTTTTGGAGAAGCAAAACTATATTTAAATTTAATATGCCAATTATGGTAACTGGCCCCCAGAAAGATAGTAATTATCACCATTATCATCATT
Organism: Cheracebus regulus; assembly: GCA_963574635.1. Classification (NCBI taxonomy): domain Eukaryota; kingdom Metazoa; phylum Chordata; class Mammalia; order Primates; family Pitheciidae; genus Cheracebus; species Cheracebus regulus. Next base: position 31,805 of record CAUYQU010006091.1, read on the forward strand.
ATTTTCCTTTGACATCCTCTCAATTCCTCAGTTATGTTCAGACAGCTCTGGTTCTCTTACAGAATTTACTTCAAAAGTTGCCAGATCATTTTTATACTGAAGACACCTCCCATTTTTGGCACAAATCCTTAGTTACATAGTCTGTAAACATAGTCAGAGCTGAAAATACTTTTTCATTATCGGATAAGAAGATTCCTTTCTTGTCCTTTCTGCTGTCTCCTCATGCTCTAGTTCTGCCCCCAGTGGATCCTGAGGAAAAGTAATCTTGCATGACATGTGAGCTTTACATCTAAAATCAAATTTGGCATCCCAGTTCCCAGTGCCATTTTCGCACATTTCCAAAACGTCAAAGAGAATAGCTACCCCTTTTGTTTCATGACAATTTCCTCCAAATCAGTTTTCTACTCAGTAATTTATCTGAGATTCAGTTGTTCAATCTGTAAAATGGATCTGTAAAGTGATCTGAAAACACTACTCTCACACATAGGAATGCTCTGAGATGGATGAGAGGCCAAAGAACTCAGCTTACTTACGTAGTCACTTCCACCAGTCCCAGCTGTACCAGTGGAGGAAATCAGTGGGTCTGTGTTTCCTGGCTGCTGGTCAACATTATGTCCAGGCTGTGTTTCATCAGATTTGCTCTGCTGAGTGAAAGGAACTGACTCTATGACACTTTTCATGAATCCCGATCAAATGCCCCACCCAGCATAGCTACAGGGTCCTGCTCTGGGAGTTACAGAAGACATAGGAGAGAGGAGAATGTTTTGGGGGGAATGGAGGGACCCGTCGCAGGGTTTGTGGGTGGCAGTGGTTAGAGAGACAAGGCTGAAAGGAAGCAAAACAGGACTATGAGGGTGGAGAAGCTGGCTGTAAATAGAGGTGTCTAAATATCATACCCTAAGCATCAGGACTGGGGCAGGAATCAGAACAGAAGAGAGTATCTTTCTCTTGTCTAACTCAACCAAGTGATTGCACATGGAAAACTGGATTTCTGGTGTGGAAAGTCCCCAAAAAAGGAAAAAGGAGAGGTGAACAGGAAGAACAATTGCAGATATGACTTATTGAGCACTGTGCTAAGTTCCTTACAGAGAGTATATATTTAATCCTCCCAATAACACAAGAGGTTGGTATTATTATTACCTTTTTTATACAGAGAAGGTAACTGAGACCCAGAGAAGTGCCTTCCTCAACACTCCCCATCTCACTCTGTCTGCCAGGCTTTTAAGGCTTCCATCATTAATTCTGTCTTCAACAATCATTTGCTGAATATTAGGCTCGGTGCCAGGCACTAGAAGGGTTCCAGTCAGGTAAGCAGAGAGAAGACAGAAGACTTTCAGACAAAGGGTAAAGTGATGAACAGAGAACAAAGCCAGAACGAAAGAGAGTTCTGGAACTCAGAAAGGGCTTAGCATGCCAAGGAACCAAGTTGGTCAGGCCCACCTGGGATGTTCCTCAGGGAAACCTTCTCCATAGTCCCACCTCCTTCCCAGTTCCATTGTCACAGCAACAAGAGAAGCCTGTGGGGTTGTGGAGCAAGTTTTGTTCTTTTCCAAAGTCCCCAGAATGATGGTGCCAGCAACCTGTGCCCAAGTCAATAAGAAACAGAAACACAGCCACAGCCCCTGGCGGGGAGCAGGTGTCACCTAATCCCACCAGGAAAATATTAGTCTTTCTAAGTCATGGTTTTCCAAAAACAGTCATGGTGACACTTACTGAGCAGTTTACTTTGTCCCAAGCTTTTATAGGCATTTCACATACATGAGCCCATTTAACCCTCTATGAGGTCAATAGGTTAATGATCCCCCATTTCACAGATGAGCTAAATGAGGTTCCGGACTTGGAAGTGGCAGAGTCAAGATTCAAATCCAGATTTACCAAACTCTGAAGGCTTTTTCTGAACCTCTGTGTTATGCCATCCTTCCCACGGCCCTGCAACTGTGGGCTCCCCCCACTTCTCTGTGGACATGGGTTGGCCCACTCCTAAGAGGGCAATTGCAGGAAAAGCAGCATGGTAGCCCTGCCCTTTATGAAACAGGCAACCTTGGGCAGGTGACTTCACCGCCTGGAGCCTCAGTCTCCTCATCTGTACAACAGGAACTATATCATAGAGTTATCATGGGCACCTTACTCAGGACCTCGTGAATAGGCAATGTACACACTGGATTTCCATCCCTCTTAGGGGTCTCCTACGCCATCCTCACTGTTCCATTGGAGAAACAAAGCCAAGCAGACCCTAGAATGGTGAAGAAAAGACCACAACTGCTTGCAACAGCCAGACTGTGCGGCCCAGCAGCCAAGGTTGGGTTTTGCTCATCTTTTTTTCCCAGAAGGCTGGTCACATGACAACAGGCATTCAATATTTCTTCTGAAAACACACACACACACACACATACACACGCACACACACATACAAACACACACACGACAGAAAGAAAATACATCAGCGTGTTCTGCCTAGTTATCTCTAAGCTGTGGAACTTTATCTTTCTGTGTGCTTATCTAAATTTTCTGATTTTTCTGTGTTGAGCATGTATTATTTGTGGCACCTAAGATCTTGAAAGACACACATCCCACTATAGATTGCCTCTGGAAAATAAAAATGGGAAAAATTAATTAGCAGGGCTTTTTTAAAGCTTTGTGTTCATTTTTAATTTTTGTGTTACTTTTGAAATTGTTTACATCTTTTTTTAGTTCAAATGTATTACCTTCTTTTTCTATTCCACCAAAAAGTCTTCCTCTGGATGTAATATTCACCAAGACTCTCTCCCCAGCCCCAAAAGATTATGAGGAAGTGAGCTTCATTCCAGATACAATGGGGGAGTCCAGCTAATCTTTTCCTGTGTCTTTGGGAATCTGCTTGCTGGTTGACCCAGATGCTCTACGCATGCTCACAAAAACCTTCTGCCAAACTTTCACTAGCCATTTAGGCTTCTGTGGTGCTATTCTGAGTACCTTATCTTCTGGAATTAATTTAAAGCAATATTCTCTCACCTCTGTAGGTATGCTTCCGTGAGTTAGAGGCCTAAAAAATGAACTGTAATGGATTTTGTCAAAAATTGCAGAAAATCAAAATGTCTGGTTTCATCTCCTATCTCATTTCCAAATGATTAGTAGCAACTGCCTGTAGCACTGAGTAGGAAGGACCCTGAGACCATTTCCAGGTAGAGCAAAAACAATCAAACACCAAGAATTTAAAAGCACTGGCCGGACATGGTGGCTCACACCTCACCTGTAATCCCAGCACTTTGGGAGGCTGAGGCAGGTGGATCACCTGAGGTCAGGAGTTCAAGACCATCTTGAGCAACATGGTGAACTGTGTCTCTACTGAAAATACAAAAATTAGATGGGCGTGGTGGCAGGCGCCTATAATCTCAGCTACTTGGGAGGCTGAGGCAGGAGAATCGCTTGAATCCAGGAGACAAAGTTTGCCGTGAGCCGAGATTGTGCCACTGTACTCCAACCTGGGTGACAGAGCAAGACATGGTCTCAAAAATATATATATATATATATATCCACCAAAGCCTTTATGAATTAATGTTTTCTGCTAATGGATCACTGATGTCTGCGATGGCATGAAATCAAGGGCTATTGGCATATCTGATACCCCAAATCTAATGAAACACATCCTCCTTTCACTCCAAAGAAGCAAAGTGGTAGGACTCCCATGTGGTTCAGTGTAGCAATAATGCAGCTATTATTTATGGAGTGCCACTTTGACTTTTTTTTTTTTTTGAGAGGGAGTCTTGCTCTGTCATCCAAGGCTGGAGTACAGTAGTGCAACCTTGGCTCCCTGCAACCTCTGCCTCCTGGGTTCAAGTGATTCTCCTGCCTCAGCCTCCCAAGTAGCTGGGATTACAGGCACCTGCCATCAGGCCCAGCTATTTTTTTTTTTTTTTGTATTGAAGTGCCACTTTGAGCAAAAGATTTTCCATATCTAATACATCTTATAGCCACTCCCCAATTATCAGGACAGTTTTGGTTACAATTGTCACACAACCAACTCACACTAGCTCAAGCAAAAGGAGTGTGTCTGGGCTCATGTAACTGAGAGGAGAACTGAGTTAGAGCTTAGAATCACCAGAAGAGCTTTAGGAACTGTGATCAGTGATGGGCTCCAGAAACGACTTCCAGAGTGGCTTTGTTAGAGCAAGTTCCAGTCCCTCTTGCTCTTGCACTCAATTGCCCTTCCTTCATGGGATGACACAGCACAAAGGCCCTTGCCAGATGTAGGTCCCCCTACCTTGGACTTCTCAGCCTCCAAAACTGTAAGAAATATGTTTCTTTTCTTTATAAATGACCTAGTCTGTGGTGTTGCTATAGCAACACAAGACAGATTAAGACACTCATACTACAAACAGGCCTCTCCCATATGAAGAGGAACATGTTTGCTATTTTCTCAGGGCATAAAGTGCTAACTTTTCCAAACATGTGTTTATCAGTCCCAGGGGAAAACTCTGATTGGACCGTTTGGGTCATATGGCCATTCTTTGGGCCAATCACTGTTTGTCAGTAGATAATTTGGTCAGAATTCAGCTATACTCCCATCCTCCTGGCCAAGGGGTCTGTGTCTACCAATAAAAGAAAGGTTTAAAAAGCATACTAGTCAGTTAAATATCAGGGCCGCTGTGAACAGTTGCACAGGTTGCATGCTGCACAAGGGCACCAGCTGAGTGGATAAGAAAGGGATAAAATCCTGCCTGTGCTCTGCTTAGTAAACCATAGACTCTGACCCTAGATACATCTGCTAGAATTGTTCTAATTCATAACGTGGGGTCATATAGGCTAGCATTTGCCCAAGGAAAAAGCAACAGCTACTGCAAGACGCTACAGTCCCTAGGAAGTAAATAATGATTATCCCATTTTCAAGATGAGAAAACAGAGCTCACAGAGGGTCAAGTGAGTCACCCAAGGCTATACAGGAGTCTCCCCTTATTCCAAACCCCCGGTGGATGTCCAAAACCATGGATAATACCGAACTCTATACATATATTATTTTTTTCTGTAATACAAACCTATGATAAAGTTCAATTTGTAAACTAGACACAGTAAGAGATTAACCACAGTAAAAATAATAAAATAGAACAATTATAACAGTGTACTGTAGTACGTTATGTGAATATGGTCTCTCTGTCTTCTAAATCTCTGATTGTACTGGACTCATCTCGCTTCTGACAACAGTAGACCACAGGTAACTGAAACTGGGAAAAGTGAAACTGCAGATAAGGGGGAACTATTGGACCCCAGGAAACAGTAGAGTCAGGATTCGAACCCAGGTCTGTGTAGTTCCAAAGTCTATCCTTTCCTATCATAACCCGCTCAACAACCTGTAAGAGAAATGAAACCCACCATGCTCCTAACAGCATGAAGAAGAAGTGAGAGAAGCGGATTCTTGTGCCTCTTCTCTCTGAACACCCAGTTAGTCCCACAGAGACAGACAATCCACTTAAGAAAACCAACCCAAGCCCAAGACAAAACACTCCGAAAAAAAACAAAACAAAACCGTGTTTGCAAACAGCTTGAAAGTCATGGTGTTCCACTTAAAAACGTAATTTCTTGCTTGGAACAGTGAGAAATTAGATGCAATCTGTTTTGATTTCTTCTCAATTTAAGATATGCTTTAGTGACCAATCTGCAGACATGCCAGCATCCTTCTGTCTTGAGGGTATGTTAGCTTGGTTTATGTCTCTGTTCATAAAGGAAGTCTAAATCATTCCACAGGAAATGTAGCCCAGAATTTATACTACAGGCATGGAGACAGGCTGAGCAGCCTCTTCCTGGATATTATTATTAATAAAAATAAGAATAATTACCATTCACTGGGCTTTTACTGTGTGTCAGATCTGGCGCGAAAACATCCATCACCACAAAACCTTATTGGGATGGGGCTGGGGAGATATTGTTGGGTACTAAGCATCTGAACACCCTTTCTCTGTTCGAGGAGAATCCCCCATGGGCAGTTCTTGGTAGGAGCTGGACCTGTCTCCTTCCATAGGAGCAAAAGAGGCCAGAAATCCATGAGCTCCATGTGATGCTTTCAATATATTTCATTTCTAAAACATAGACTTTATTGTTTAGAGCAGTTTTAAATTCACAACAAAATTGAGAGGAAGATGTAGATTTCCCATATATCCCCTTCCCCAAACCTCCTCCCCCACTGCCAACATCCCCCACCGGAGTGGTCCATTGGTTACAATTGATGCACCTGTATTGACACATTATCACCCAAAGTCCGTAATAACATGTCCCCACCAGTACAGTCTCATACACAGGCCTTTTGCTGCCCTGAAAATCCCACCTACTCATCTCTCCCTCCACCCTAACACCTGGAAACCCCTAATTCTTTTACTGTCCCCATCGTTTTGCCTTTTGAAAGATGTCACATCGCTGAAACCATATCGTGTGTGGCCTTTTCAGATTGGCTTCTTCCTCTTAGCAATATGCATTTCCTTAAGTTTCCTCCACATCTTTTCATGGCTTGATGGCTCATTTCTACATTCTATTTTTGCTTACATTAAAAAAGTCTATTTCGGTTGTTGGCATCCAAGCACCCTGCTACAACAAAGTGTTGTTATCCCCATTTTACAGATTTTAAAAAACAAACAAACCCTGAGACTGAGAGAGACAAGACTAGGTGAGGAGTAGAAAAGCTACAAAGGGCAGAACAAAGCTGCAGGAAAGCATGTGGGCAGCACGATGCAGTCAGCAGAAGTGCAGTTTTGCAGTCAGGAACTCGGACACGAAGGCCAGCTTCATCCCCTGCCAGGGAGAACCTCTGGAAAGTTGCTTAACTTCTCTCCATTTCTTCATCCATAAAATTCAGGCTACTGTGCCTGTAACAAGCAATTCTTGAGAGTATTGAAAGAAATTATGTATAGGCCAGGCGTGGTGGCTCACACCTGTAATCCCAGCACTTTGGGAGGCCAAGATAAGTAGATCACTTGAGACCATGAGTTCGACACCAGCCTGGCCAACATGGTGAAACCCCATCTCTACTAAAACAGCAAAAATTAGCTGGGTATGGTGGCATGTGCCTGTAGTCCCAGCTACTCAGGAGGCTGGGGCAGGAGAATCACTTGAACCCAGGAGGCAGAGGTTGCAGTGAACTGATACTGTGCCACTGCACACTCCAGACTGGGCAACAGAGCAAGACCCTGTCTGAAAAACAAAAAGAAAAAATAAAGAAATCATGCATATGTTGCACTTAACACAGTGCCTCGCTCAACATGCATTAGCTGTGGTATCTGTTACTGTTATTTTTTGTGTTCTGTGTTCATTAACCTAATTCCGTCACACCCTGTTATAAGCCAGGATTATCTGACTGTCTGGTAGGATTCTGTTTGCTCTATTTCGTCCTCTGGTCAACCCCCAGAGTCGAGCTTGAGGAAAAACAGAGGATGAGTGACACTTCTGCCTGGAGATTCTTGACATGAGGCAACTCCTGAAACCAGACATTCACTCTGCTTCTCTCCATATCTCAGGGGAACCCGAGCCCCAGACAGTGGGGACTCGGCCTGTGCTGATTGCTCACGCTAATGATGACGGATTCCCTCCCCTTTGCAACCTGATCAACAGCTGCCCAGTGTTTCATCACCATTTCCCAGGGCAGAGCAGGCCACCTCAACGCCTGCTGACGAGGGCCTTTTTTTCTTACTCCGTGTGACCCAGAACAGAGCCCATTAAAGAACTCATTCATTTCTCCACCTTCCGCCCCTTTAATTACAAACAGTGCTGATAGTTGAATAACACAGAACAAAAGACAGATTTATTTACCCCAGGACATAAACAAGATTATCAGAAACAAGCATTCAGAAGCCCTTAGCTCCTGGGAGAATTTTAATTTGCTGACCCCTGCCTTACAGAAATCTCAGGTCTTCTCACATAATTATGAAACCCCGAGAGTTTTGCCTGCTTGAGTTATTTATTGGCACGCATCCCCGGCCCGGCTGCTGGCCCTCATTGGCCAATTACAGGCATCTCCACCGGGGCTTTCAACCAGGTTCTTTTGAGACAATGCAGGAAGCCTGAAAGAAATTCTCTTTTCTTTGGTCAAGTTTTCCTACTGGCGGCTTCCTGGAATGACCGAGGTACACAAACAGGAGGGAGGAGGAGGCATAATAACATTCATTAGAACACTTTGGGTTACAAATCACTTAACCCCACATTGAACTGGCATTAAAGCAAAAACGGACTGCATTGTGACTGAAAAGTCCACCACTAAACTTACCTTGAGGCACAGCTCAATTCAGGGGCTATAACCACGCCAGCGGGCTCAGTCTCTCTCCACATCTCTCACCTGTTTTTCTTTAGGTCACTGGCTCATTTTTCATGGAAAAAAAATGGTCCCCAACACTCCCAAGCTTTCAAGCTATCAGCTCCTAGAATTAAGTCTTGTTGGCTCAGCTTTGGTCATGTACTCACAGGGAACCAGTCACTGTGCCTGGAGGATGAAATGTGCTGATTGGCTAGACCTGGGTCATATGCCCAATCTCTCTCTCTTTTTTTTTTTTTTTTTTTTGAGATGGAGTCTGGCTCTGTCGCCCAGGCAGGAGTACAGTGGCAGGATCATGGCTCACTACAACCTCCACCTCCAGGGTTCAAGCGATCTTCCCCCCTCAGCCTCCCTAGTAGCTGGGATTGTAGGTGCCTTGCACCATCACTCCTGGATAATGTTTTTGTATTTTTAGTAAAGACAGAGTCTCATCAAGTTGGCCAGATTGGTCTGGATCTCCCGACCTCAAGTGATCCACCCGCTAGGCCTCCCAAAGTGCTGGGATTACAGGCATGAGCCACCACGCCCAGAGGTATAACCAATCTTGTTTCTGGGGTGAGACCAATTCTATCTTAACCATATGGTCTGAGGTCATCATGGAGTGAGTCCTCAAAGAAAAGTCAGGGTGTGTACTCAGGAAAAGGGAGATGGATGCTGAGCAGATAAAAGCAATGGGATGCTTTGCTTTTATCTGCCCTTCATAGTATTCCTCTGGGTTAGGGCTTACAGAACACCTCACACTCTTCCTGGAGCAGCTTGGAAGTGTCCACTTTAGCATCTGTTAGGGGTTAAATTGTTTCCTCCCCCCAAATGTATAGTTTGACGTCGTAACCCACAGTACTTCAGAGTGTGACTGTGACGGTTAATTTTAGGTGTTGGGTAGGGGAAGACTCCCCTCAAACTACCTTTTTCCTCTACTCTCACACCACAACAATCATCAACACAGAAGGCTGCTGTAACCAAATGTGGGGGGCCCGTTTCTCCACATAGCAAGCAGCAGACACCAGCCGGGTGTCCTCTAACTCAATTCTGCCACCATCTACCTGGAGATAGATAGTATCATACCCCACAGGTTGAGGGCTCAGTCCCCGAGGCTGCCTCTCTCTACACACACACGAGTTGCAATTTGGAACTTCTGACAGACCTGCTTCAAGTAGGGGTTCCCCCAACCCCCACTTTGGATTTGATTAATTTGCTAGAGTGGCTCACAGAACTCAGGGAAACACTTACATTTACCGATTTATTATACAGGATATTGCAAAGGATGCAGATGAAGAGCTGTGTAGGGCAAGGTAGGGGTAGGAGTACAGAGCATCCGTGCCCTCCCTGGGCACCACCCTCTGGGAGCCTCCATGTGCTTGTGAACCCTGAAAATTCGAGACAGGTCCCAGTGAATTTAGAAAGCTTATTTTGCCAAGGTTGAGTACTTGCACCCATGACGCCAGCTCAGGAGGTCCTGACAACATGTGTCCAAGGTGGGCGGAGCACAGTTTGGTTTATACATTTTAGGGAGATGTGAGACATCCATCCACATATGTGGTAAGATGAACATTGCTTCCTTCTGGAAAGGTGAGACAACTTGAAGTGGGGAGAGGGCTTCCAGATCACAGGTAGATAAGAGAGAAATGATCGCCTTCTTTTAAGTTTCTGATTAGCCTCTTCAAAGGAGGCAATCAGATATATATTGATTCCAGTGAGCAGAAGGGTGACTTTGAATAGAATGGGAGGCAGGTTTGCTGTGAGCAGTTCCCAGCTTGACTTTTCCCTTTAGCTTAGTGACTCTGGGGGCCCAAGATAGTTTCCTTTCACCTGTTCATCTATCTGGAAGCTCCCAAACCCTGCCCCTCTTGGGTTTTGGTGTTTTTCTTGAGACAGAATCTCGCTCTGTTGCCAGGCGCCAGCCTGGAGTGCAGTGGTGCAATTTCAGTTCACTGCAACCTCCACCTCCTGGGTCAAGCAATTCTCCTGCCTCAGCCTCCTGAGTAGCTGAGACTACAGGCGTGCGCCACCACGCCCAGCTAATTTTTGTACTTTTTAGTAGAGACGAGGTTTCACCATGTTGGCCAGGATGGTCTACATCTCTTGACCTCATGATCTGCACGCCTTGGCCTCCCAAAGTGCTGGGGTTACAGGCATGAGACACTGCGCCCGGTCCCTCTTGGGTTTTTATGGAAGCTTCATGACATCACCATTCCTTCCCCTAGCATAGAGGGTGGGACCCTCTCATGGGAGGTCTTAAGATCCACAGTCAGTCAGAAAGGTGAGGGAACACTGGAGTGAAAAGAGGGCAGGAGAAAGTCAGAGGCTGCCCATAAGGCCAAACACACCCAGTATTCTTTAAAAAAAGTCTGTAACAAGGGCTTTGGGAGTTATGAGCTAGGAACTATGGACAAAAACCAACATGTATCATAACACCACAGATGTCAACTTGACTACATGAAGGAATATCTAGAAACCTGGTGAAGCATGATTTTGGGGTATGTCTGTGAAAATATTTCCAGAGGAAATTAGCATGTGAGTCTGCATGAACAAGATGGGGAAGATCCACCTCAATGTGGGCAGGGACCATCCAATCTGCTGGGGGCCCAGAGCAAGCAAACCCAGAGAAACACAAATATGTCTCTCTGTCTGCTGCACTTGGACCCACTCCTTTTCTCTTGTTCTTGGGCAACTCTGAGTTCTCCAGCCACTGGACTCCAGGACTTCAACCAGTGCCCCTCCCCTGTGACCCCAGGTTGTCAAGCCTTTGACCTCAGACTGTGAGTCATACAGTTGGCTTCTCTGGCTCTGAGGCCTTCAGACTTGGACTGAATCATGTTACCAGAATCCCAGGGTCTCCACCTTGCAGAAGCTTGTCATGAGACCTCTCAGTCTTCATAATTGTATCAGCCAATTCCCCTAATAAATTCCCTGTCTATCTATCTATCTATCTATCTATCTATCTATCTATCTATCTATCTATCTATCTATCTATCATGTATCTATCAATCATGCATCTATCAATCATGTATCTACCTACCTATTTATCATGTATCTATCTATCAAGTATCTATCAATAATTATCTGTCATGTATCTATCTATCAATCATGTATCTATCAATCATGTATCTATCTATCATGTATCTATATATCTATCAATCATGTATCTATCAATCAATCTACCTGTCATCTATCCTCTATCTATCTATCTATCATCCATCCTCTATCTATCTATCAATCTATCCATTCATCCCATTGGTTCTGTCTCTCTGAAGAACCCTGACAAATTCAGTGACCTATAGGTCTTTAAAGAGAGAATCAAGTTAAGGCCGGGCACAGTGGCTCACGCCTATTATCTCAGCACTTTGGGAGGCTGAGGCAGGCAGACCACTTGAGCTCAGGAGTTCAAGACCAGCCTGGCCAGCGTGGCAAAACTCCATCTCTACTCAAAATACTAAAATTAGCTGGGCGTGGTGGCACATGCCTGTAATCCCAGCTATTTGAGAGGCTGAGGCAGGAGAATCACTTGAACCTGATATTTGTTTAAGAAGGGGATATTTGAACACAGATATGCATACAGGGAAAATGTCATGTGAACATGAAGATGGCCTTCCACAAGCCAAGTAGAGAAGCCTGAAACAGATGATTCCCTCACGGCTCTCAGAAGGAACCAACCCTACCAACACCTTCATCTTGGACTTCAAGCTTCCAGAACTGCAAGACAGTGAATTTCTGTTGTATAAGCTATCCAGCTGTGATATTTTGCTACCAAGCAGCCCAAGCAAAGTAACACAGCATCCTTTGAGGAAGAAGTGAGGGGAAGCGTTCAGTTCTCCGGAGAGCCTGGCTCAAGCCTCACTCCATACTCTAGGAGATTCCAAAGCTCTACTGGGATTCCTATAAATCCTTAGGGGCTTATACCACCATGGTCCCTCCTGGTTTGAGGCTCCTGTTTTATGTGGGTTTTCTCTGTTAATCACCATTGATTTGGATATGATATTCAGCCCTTTCCTGTAATTGCCACCCAGAAAAAGAATCCATCCATGCCTCCAAGACATGTCTGTGCACTTTGCTGAAGTCTCTTGGCGTAGGGAGAGGAGGTGGTTAAATTGCAAGTTTACATGAAGCTTCAAAACTGAACAATAAGAATCTATGTTCTTTCATTCATTCATTCATTAAAAATAAATTTATTTATTTATTGATTTGAGACAGGGTCTTTCTCTGTCACCCAGGCTGGAGTGCAGCGCTGCGATCATCGCTCACTGCAGCCTCAACTCCCAGGCTCAGGTGATACTCATGCCTCAGCCTCTTGAGTACCTGGGACTGCAGGAGCATGCCACCATGCCCAGCTAATTTTTGTATTTTTTGTAGAGACAGGGTCTTGCCATGTTGCCCAAGCTGACAAAAAAAAAAAATTATTAAAACTCACTTTGTGCCAGGCACTGAGGCATGAGGAGACGCAGTGAAGAACAAGATAGACAAAACTCCTGTCCTCACAGAACTTATATTTTAGTTGGGAATACAGATGATACACAGGAAGAATATGCAAGAGCATTCCAGATTGTACTAAGTGTCATGAAGAAAATAGCAGGGTTGGAGGCTGGATATGGTGGCTCATGCCTATAATCCCAGAACTCTGGGAGGCCGAGCGGGGAGTGGATCACTTGAGGTCAGGAGTTCAAGACCAGCCTGGCCAAACTGGTGAAACTCCATCTCTACTAAAAATACAAAAAAAATTTAGCCAGGCATGGTGACGGGCTCCTGTAATCCTAGCTACTCAGGAGGCTGAGGCAGGAGAATCGCTTGAATCTGGGAGGCTAAGTTTGCAGTGAGCCGAGACAGCACCTCTGCACTCCAGCCTAAGTGACAGCGTGAGACTCTCTGTTTCAAACAAACAAAAAAGGAAAATAGCAGGGTCAAGTGGCGAAAGTTACATGGGGATGAGCACTTTGCAGATGACATTTTTTAGCAAGGGTGAGGGAGTCAGAAAATGGCTCTTGGAGGAAAAGAAAGTGGGGATTACTCTAAAAAAAAAAAAGAGAGAGATGGAGTGAGCCATGTGCCAGTGATGGGAAGCTGGGCTCAGATTACAATTGAGGCTGTGATGATTAATTTCATGTGTCAGCTTAACCGGGCCACAAGGTGCCCAGATAGCTGGTTGAACATTTTTGATGTGTGTGCCTGTGACAGTGCTTCTGAATGAGCATAATATTTGAGTCAGCAGACTGAGTAAGACAGATGGCCCTCCCCAGTGTGCGTGGGCTTTCTTTAATCCACTGAAGGCCTGAATAGGATAAAAGGCTGAATCCCAGTGTGGTGGCTCACATTGTAATCCCAAAACTTGGGAAGGCCGAGGTGGGAGGATCACTTTAGCCCAGAAATTTGAGATCAGCCTGGGCAATAAATATAAAGAACATAAAGGGACGTTGTCTCTACAAAAAAAAAATTCAAAAATCAGCCAAGCATGGTGCTGTGTACCTGTAGTCCCAGCTGCTTGGTAAGCTGAGGCAGGAGGATCCCTTGAGCCAGGGAGGTTGAGGCTGCAGTGATTGTGCCACTGTACTGCAGCCTGGGCAACAAAGTGACACCCTGTCTCAAAAAAAAAAAAAAATCAAGTTTTTTAGAAAAAGGAGGCTGTGTAATTCTCTCTCTCTCTCTGCCTGACTCTGAGCTGGGACATTGGTTTTCTTCTGCCTTCACACTGGGATGCAGAATGGAACTTACCCCATCAGCTCCCCTGGTACTCAGGCTTTGGACTCCGACTAGAACTACTGGACTATACCATCAGCTTTGCTGAGTTTGGACTTCTCAGCTTCATAATGATGGAAACCAATTACTTATTATAAATATATATGTGGAGAGAGAGAGAGAGAGAGAGAGAGAGAGAGAGAGAGAGACTACATATCTTCCTGTTTATCTGAAAAACCCTGACTAATACAGAGGACCCCAGGGCAGCATACCCCTTGACAATAGGGCCAGATTTTCCTGAAGGGAGTGGAAATTTCCACTGCCAGCCTCCTGGAATGAGCTCAGACAGTGAGGCTGTGGAGAGGCAAGCCTTCAACTGGACAGGCCTTCAACTGGCCTGTGGTGGGCATGGGCTCCAAGAAATTCAGTGCCCTTCCACCCAGGCGCGTGCTGTGTATGTGTGCCCAGTGAGGGCTCTGGGCTCTGAGCACGTTGCCTCTGGGAGTAGTTGGGTGCAACACTTCACCCCTCCTTCCCTTCTATCATCCTGGAACTTTCAGTAGACTCAGCATAAAAGCTGCGGCTTGTTCTTTGCTGGTGCTGTGGACAATGAGGAGAGGGTCTGTCCTGGGCCCGAGGGGAGGGGGAGGTGCACCTGGCAGAGCGGCAGCAGCTGGAGGGAGGAGGAGGGGGGCTGAAGCAGGGAGAGAGCTGCGCCTCCTGGGAGATGTGAGGCAGCGATCCAGAGAGCGCAGCTGGCTACAGTGACAGGCAAGATGGATCTGCGGAGCACACCCGTGCTCCCCTGCGAGGGAAACCTGGTTGTACAAAAGAAAGTGAAGAGAAGAGGAAAAAACAAAAATCAAACCAAAATAAAACAACAAAGCAAAAGGAAAGGAAGAAAGGGAAAGGAGAATGGAGAGACTCTTCTGGAAATCGAATGGGATGGGAGCCTGAACATCACAATTAAGTCTTAAAAGAGAGGGCAGGCTGGGCACTGTGGCTTATGCCTGAATCGTAGCATTTGGGGAGGCCAAGCAGGAGGATTGCTTGAGCTCGGGAGTTCGAGACCAGTCTGGGCAAAATGGCGAACCCCCATCTCTCCAAAAAATCCGAAAATTAACCATGTGTGGTGGTGCATGCCTATAGTCCCAGATACTAGGGAGGCAGAAGTGGAAGGATGGCTTGAACCCAGGAGGCAGAGGTTGCAGTGAGCCACTGCACTCCAGCCTAGGCAACAAAGCCAGATCTTGTCTCAAAAAAAAAAAAAAAGAAGAAAAGAAAAGAAAAAGAGAGAGAGAGAGAGCAGCACTGTAGACTGGTAAAATTTGGGGCCTACTGATAAAAAAAACAAATAAATTAATAAATAATATAGGAATAAAAACCATTTGCTCAGGTACTGGACTGAGTCCTTCCCATGGCTCAGTTAATTTGTACCTTGCAACATCACCGAGCCCAGTATGATTACTTCACTATGTAGATGTGGATACTGAGGCTCAGAGAGTTGAAATAAATTGCCCCAGGTCACATAGCTAACAGCACCCTCAAGAGTTCAACTTGGTTGTGTCTGACTCCAACTCTGGGCCTGTGAGGTTAACACTTAAATCCGTAGACTTTGAGTAAAGCAGATTTTTCTCCATAATATGAATGGGCCTTATCCAATCAGTTGAAGGCCTAAAGAGGAAAAAGACTGACCTCTCCTAAGAAGAGGGAATTCTGCCTGCAGTCTGCCTTCAGACTCGAGCTACTGCCAGCCTCCATAATTGCATGAGCCAGTTCCTTAAAATAAAACTTAGTATATAGTGAGGTGGAAGGGATTCTCTAAAGAGACCAATAGGAGATACATATATCCTATTGAATATGTATATCCTATGGAAATACATATTCAGAATTAGACATATAGACAGAATTTTATATAGCTCTATATCAAATTATATATAGATCTATATAGATTGATATAAAATTATGTAGAGAGCCACAGATATAGATCTATAATTTATATAGATATAGATACAGATGTAGATTAAATTCTATTGATCTGTTTCCCTGGTGAACCCTGATAAATTTACAGCCTTAACTTAGTGGTTTAAAACAACATTACTTTATGATGTTCATTAATTGTATGGCTCAGGACTCAAGGAAGAGACCTCTCTGAGATTTCAACTGGGAAGCCTCAAACAGCTGGGTCTAGAAAAGCCGGGCTGAAAGGTTCAAGTCCCTTGTATTATAGCTTGTTCAATTTATTTGTTTATTTATATATTTATTTATTTATTTTTGAGACAAGGTCTCATTCTGTTGACCAGGCTGGAGTGCAGTGGAGTTATCACAACTCACTGCAGCTTCGAACTCCCTGGGTTCCAGCAATCATTCCACCTCAGCCTCCAGAGTAGCTGGGATTATAGGCACATACCACCGTGCCTGGCTAATTTTTCTATTTTTTGTAGAGATGGAGTTTTGCTGTGTTGCTCAGGGTGATCTCAAACTTTTGAGCTCAAGAGATCCTCCCGTCTCAGCCTCCCAAAGGGCTGTGATTATAGGCATGAGCCACCATGCCCAGCTAGGTAGCTTTTTTTTTCCCCCAAGCTGGAGTACATGGCACCATCTCGGCTCACTGCAACCTCCACCTCCCAAGTCCAAGCCATTCTCCTGCCTCAGCCTCCTGAGTAGCTGGGACTACAGGTGCCCACCACCATCCCCGGCTAATTTTTGTATTTTTAGTAGAGACAGGGTTTCACCATGTTGGCCAGGCTGGTCTTGAACTCCTGACCTCAAGTGATCTGCCCACTTTGGCCTCCCAAAGTGCTGGGATTACAGGCATGAGTCACCGCGCCTGGCTCAGCTAGGTAGGTAGCTTTTTAACTCACCTATCTGGAACTTTAGCAGGATAGCTGAACGGCTGGTTAGCTGGGACTGCAGGCCAGAGCGTTTACATGTGGCTCCCAGGGGGATGGCCTCTTGGTATTCAAATCTCTTATCTGACCCCTCCATGTTTCAGCAAATAAGGCAGAAGTGGAATGACCTTTTAGGACCCAGCCCTAAAAGTCACATAACTTCATTTGCACCATATTCTATCATTCCCAGATTCAAGGGAGGAGGCAGAGACCCCATTTCTTAATGGAAGGAGTGTAAGAGATTTGTGGCCACGTGGTAAATCTGCCACAGAGGCCCTGGAGTAAAGAAATCTGTTGAATTTTGCCGAACCCAGCTTTTCTCAAGATTTAACCTAGGTGTTGTTATGGGTTGAACTGTGTCCTTTCCCAAAATCGACATGTCAAAGTCTTAACCCACAGTAACTCAGAAAGTGAGTTGTCTTGGAAGACAGCGTGGTCACAGATTAAATAGTTAAGATGAGGTCACACTGGAGTGGGGTGGGCATAAAAAGGGGAAATTTTAACACGGACATGCCCTCTGGAAAGATGGTATATGAAGAGAAGGCAGAGATTGAGTTTATGCTTTTACAAGCCAAGGTACACCAGAGATCACCAGCAAATCCCCAGATGCAAGGGGAAAGGCTTGGAACAAATCCTTCCCTCACGGCCCTCAAAAGAAACCAACCCTGCCAACACGTTGATCTTGGATTTCTGGCCTCTAGAACTGTAAGACAGTAAACGTCTGCTGTTTAAGCTACCTGGTTAGTGGTTCCTTGCCACAGCAGCCTAAGCAAATGGATCTAAGTTGTCAAACCAAATAACAGAGAGAGGATCTCTCAAAGAAAAGAGGTTTACTTGGGAATATTGCACATGCCACAGTAAACTATGTGCATATTCAGGGAGGTAAAAGAAGAGAAAGATTTTTAAAGGAAAGAAAATGAAGAGGATTACATAACTGTTTAGAAATAATTATCCTTGGCCAGTGCGATGGCTCATGCCTATAATCCCGGCATTCTGGGAGGCCTAGGTGGGAGGATCATTTCAACCCAGGAGTTCGAGATCAGCCTGAGCAACATGGCAAAACCCCATCTCTACAAAAAATACAAAAACTAGCCAGACATAGGGGTGTGTGCCTGTAGTCCTGGCTACTAGGGAGGCTGAGGTGGAAGGATCACTTAAGCTGGGGAGGTTGAGGCTACAGTGAGCTGTGATTGCATTACTGCACTCCAATCTGGGTGACAGAGCAAGAGCCTGTCAGAAAGAAAGAAAAAGAAAAAGGAAGGAAAGAAAAAGGAAGGAAGGAAGGAAGGATGGGAGGGAGGGAAGAAAAGAAAAACAAATAATTATCCTTGGCTACAAAGATAACAAGGGTAACGCCAGTCCAAAGTTGGCCAGGCAGTTGCTGAGCAGATGTCCTTTCAGAAGTGTGTGTGTGTGTGTGTGTGTGTGTGTGTGTGTGTGTGTGTGTGTGTGTGTACGGTTGCAATGGCTTTTGTGTGAGGTTGTGTTTTTGTAGTCTTTTGTGATGGTTTTTGTTATCAGGCATACACGCTTGAGAACTCCCTCTTCATGGCCTTCCTGGGCTCTATTTGTTAGGGTTTTCTTAACACTAGCTACTCCCTGTTGATTCTGACAACTTTCACAAGGTGTAAGCTCCGTTCATTTGTTCATTCACTCACTCATTCAGCCAATTCAAGGCCCTTCATAGCACGGCCTCTGCCAATCCCCACTTTCACCTCTAACCCCCTGTCTTTCCTCTCACTCAGCTATGTTGTGTTCCTTGAAACTAAAAATTTTGTAAAGATTAAATAAAATATGCAAAAGCCTGGTAAGTAGGAACTCAGCAACAAATGCTCATCCTTTCTCTTAGCTGTTTATTCTCTCCCGTTTCTTCTTGTTCTGCTCTTCTTGCCCACGGGTTTTCTTCTCTTGCTGGGTCCTGCATCCTGGGCTTCTCTTCCAGACACCTGAGATTCAGTCTCCTAAAGAGGCTGGAGTCTGACCCTCCATGCCCATGCAAGCTCCTCCTCCTGGCTCAATGCAGAGCTCCCAGGCAGTCCCAAGGACTGGGCGAAGGGCTCACAAGAGCAAGTTCAGGGAAAGAAAACTTTGGATGTTTCCAGGTTTTAGAGAAGCCACAGAAGAAAGGGAATGCTATTTGAACCATGCAAAGGAAACTGCTGAGACCTGGGCAAGGCACGGCGTCCAGTCCTGGCTCCAATAATAATTAGCTGTGTGACTGTGGGCAGAGCTCCCAACCTCTTTAGGCCTTGGTTCACCCATTTATACAACCCAGATAGCCACAGGGATCCTCTTTCCCTTAAGATCTAGATAAAATTGGTAGATACACTTAATATGAATCAGAAAATCTGGCACCTTCGGCAAGGATTCTGTGAACTCCCAGCTTCACAGCTCTTCTTTTGGTCTTCTATTTAGGGATCATCTTGATGTCTCACTCATGGGGTCCAACTCTGCACTGGGGAAGGCAGATGAGGAATCCAGTTTCTTTCTTAATCTCCACCAAGCTAACCACTCACATGAGGTATCTGTGTGAATGAGCGTGTTGTGGTCACATATTGTGTGTACCGCCCACCACTGAGTCTCCTTAGGTGAACCCACTTTTCCAGAAACAACTCCTTCCTTGCCCACTTCAACCCAAGTGGAGATGGACGTGCCCCCATGGCCAGTTCCAAAGGTGAACACATGACACTCTCCTGGCCATCCAGAGCATTCCATCCCCCTGGCCATGATGATTGGCTCAAAGATGGTCATGTGACCCTAGTCAATCAAATGACAGTACTGGGTCTTCTTGGGGAAAAAAAAATATGTATTGGAAGTCAATACATGAAAGTGAAGTTAAAATAGAAGATATATGAAGTGGCCGAGCACAGTGGCTCACACTTGTAATCCCAGCACTTTGAGAGGCCGAGGCTGGGGGAATCACCTGAAGTCAGGCTTTGGAGACCAGCCTGGCCAACATGGTGAAACCCCGTCTCTATCAAAAGTACAAAAATTAGCTGGAAATGGTGGCACATGCCTATAGTCTCAGCCACGGTGGAGGCTGAGGCATGAGAATAGCTTGAACCCAGGAGACAGAGGTTGATGTGGGCCGAGATCGTGCCACTGCAACAGAGTGAGACTCTGTCTCAAAAAAAAAAAAAAAGATATGTAAAGAGACACAAAGTTTCATTTTTTTTTGTATTTTATTTCTTTTGAAATAATTTTAACTTTCATTTTAGATTCAGGGACACATGTGCAGGTTTGTCACGTGGGTATATTGCATGATGCTGAGATTTGGGGTACCACTGATCCCATCCCCAGGTACTGAGCACAGTACCCAATAGTTAGTTTTTCAATCCTTGCCCCTCTTCCTCCTTCCCCCACCTGGTAGTCCTCAGGTGTTTGTCTGTTGTTTCCATCTTTATGTCCATGTGTGCCCAACATTTAGCTCCCACTGATATGCGAGAACATGAGATATTTGGTTTTCTGTTCCTGTGTTAATTTGCTTTGGATAATGGCCTCCAGCTGCAGCCATATTGCTGTAAATGCCATGATTTTGTTCTTTTTTATAGCTACATAGTATGTACCACATTTTCTTTATCCAATCCACCACTGATGGGCACCTGGCTTGATTCCATATCTTTGCTATCTTGAATAGTGCTGCATTGAGGGACACTAAGTTTCTAAGCCATTAATTAAGGCCCTGCATGCAGCCATGCCCGGTGTACTCAATTTCACAAGCAAACAAACACTCTTAGCTTATTTGTTCTTAATGCAATTTAAGTTTTCTATCACTTGTTCCTGAAAGAGATCTCACTAAATGTTAAACCTTACTGAAAACTACTGAAAATTCAGCAGACAGATATATTTACAGGGCAGCAAATAATATGAATAAATAATATAAATTCAATATTACATATTCTTTTTTTTTCTTTTTTTTGAGACGGAGTCTCTCTGTCACCAGAGCTGGAGTGTAGTGGCGCAATCTCAGCTCACTGCAACCTCTACCTCCTGGGTTTAAGCGATTCTCCTGCCTCAGCCTCCCAAGTAGCTGGGGCTATAGGCCTGTGCCACCATGACCAGCTAATATTTGTATTTTTAGTAGAGAAGGGGTTTCACCATGTTGGCCAGGATGGTCTCGATCTCTTGACCTTGTGATTGGCCCGCCTCGGCCTCCAAAAGTGCTGGGATTACAGGCGAGAACCATGGCGTCCGGCCCACATACTCTTTTTTTCTAAAGTTCTTTGTCTTGTTAACTCAGGTTCTGCCCTCCCCCTGCGCTACTTGGCTCAATGCTGTCTATTCCAAATTCCTGTTTATTCCTTGTGTAGGGTGGTTCAATTACTCCCTCCTCAGCAACACCCCTCTCAATAAGCATTTACGAAGGTATATTTCCCTAAACAAAGAAAATTCCCTCCCTGAGGGGAATTCTCATACCAGCTATTGCTAAAGTTAAATTTTCACTTCTGTGCATATAAAATGAAGAGGCCTGGACAAGACCTCCTCTATAACTCCATACAACTTCAAAACTCGAGTTCAAAATATAATAAAGCTATTAAAATTGTGACATAGGAGAATGTTTTCCAAAATGCAAGTCACAATCCATTAATGGGTCTTGAAATCAATTTACTGGGTCATAACCAGCATTTTTTTCTTAAATGAAAGAGAATAAAATAGAAAATAACAGAGTATATAATGTATAATGGAACTGAGAACTGGTTCATGAAACTTTTATTTGGTTATAAATATATATGCGTTGTACACATACTGTACTGAATTGTAGTTTAAAATGTATTTCTCACAATGTGTACAACAATTTTAAAAGCCAATGGGGTAAATCAGCATTCACTGAGAGAAAGATATCATTAAGTTAAAAGTAATATACTTAATGTGATGCAAGTTTTGTTTAAAAAACAGATATAGAAATATCTGAAAAAATATGGAATTACATATAACAAAAACCTAAATTATTATGGCTTCAGGAAGAGGGGAATTCTGGTATTTTTCCTTTTCATATGAATATTTTGGGGGTTATCTAGTTTTTTTTGTAAAGATGGTGGGGTTCACCATGTTGCCCAGGATGGTCTCAAACTTGTAAGCTCAAGTGATCCACTTGCCTCAACCTCCCAAAGTGCTGGGATTACAGGCATGAGCCACTGTACCCTGACGATCTTTTTGTTATTATTATTTTATTATATTTTAAGTTCTGGAGTACAGGTGCAGAATGTGCAGGTTTCTTTGTTAATGGGTATACTTTTTTTTAAAGACATATTTTACTTCTACAGTCAAAAAACATTAAAGCTTGTTTTCATTTTGAAAAATAAGTATTTAGTCATGTATTGCTTAATGACAGGAACACATTCTGGGAAATGTGTCCTTAGGTAATTTCATCATTGTGTGAACATCATAGACTGTACTTACATAGGCCTAAATGCATAGTCCACTCCATGTATAATATATAGTACAGCCCATTACTCCTAAGCTACAAACCTGCGTACAGCATGTTACTGTACTGAATACTACAGGCAATTGTAATACAGTGGTAAGTATTGTGTATCTAAACACAGAAAATACATCTAAAAGATAAAAGCAGGGCTAGGTGCAGGGGCGCACACCTGTAATCCCAGCACTTTGGGAGGCTGAGGCGGGTGGAACACAAGGTCAGGAGTTCGAGATGAGCCTGGCCAACATGGTGAAACCCCGTCTCTACTAAAAAAATACAAAAATTAGCTGGGCATGGTGGTGTGTGCCTGTAATCTCAGCTACTGGGGAGGCTGAGGCAGGAGAATTGCTTGAACCCAGGAGGCAGAGGTTGCAGAGAGCCAAGATAGCACCACTGCACTTCAACCTGGGCAACAGAGCAAGACTCCATCAATAAAAAAAAAAAAAGATCAAAACAGTACACTTGTATAGGATACTCACCATGTATGGAACTTACAGGTCTAGAGGTTGCTCTGGGTGAGTCAGTGAGTGGTTAGTGAGTGTGAAGGCCTTGGACATTCCTGTACAGTACTAAAATTATAAGCACTGTGTGCACAATTATAAGCACTGTGTGCTTACTTTTTCTTCAATAATAAATTCATTTTACCTTATTGTAACTTTTTTACTTAATAAGCTATTACTTTTTTAAATTTTTTCATTCATGTAATAACATTTAGCTTAAAACAAATACCTTTTACCTCTGTACAACATATTTTGCTGTACTAAAATATTTGCTTTCTTTATATCCTTATTCTATAAACATTTTTATGCTTAAACACTTTTTACTTGTTAAACCTTTTTTGTTAAAAACTAAGACACAAATGCACACATTGGCCTAGGTCTACACAGGGTCAGGATCCTGAGCAACGCTGTCTTCCACCTCCACATCTCATCCCATTGCGAGGTCTTCAGGGCTAATGACATGCATGGAGCTGTCATCTCCGTCATCTCCGATGACAATGCCTTCTTCTGGAAAACTCCTGAAGGACCTGCCTGAGGCTGCTTTACAGGCAATATTTTTATATAGTAGAAGGAGTACGCTCTAACAATAAAAAATATAATATAGTGAACACATAAACCAGTAACAGTCATTTTTATCATTAACAAGTATTATGTACTGTGCATAGTTGTATGTACTATACTTTTATATGACTGGCAGTGATATTGTTTACACCGACATCACCACAAACAGGTGAGCACTGCCTTGTGCTAAAACATTTGATGACTACAATGTCACTAGGTGAAAGGAATTTTTCAGCTACGTTCTAATCTTAGGAGACCACTGTGGAATGCTGTGGTTCATTATTGACGAAACCTCATTAGCAGTGCATGACTACACTTCTAAAAACCATCAAAGAAGAATATCTGAAAGAAATATACCCAAATCTTAACAGTGCCAATTTCTAGATGTTTTCTATATTTTTCTCTTTTGTTAACTGCATTTTACACGTTTCTCATGATAAACAGTGCTATTGTAAAAGTAAGAGGGGGAAAAGTGTGTTTTGTTTTGTTTGAATTCCAAGATTCTTCAGTAGGAGAAAGAGATTTACAAACAAATCTTGAAAATTCAGAAAACAGGCTGGGCACGGTGGCTCACACCTGTAATCCCAACACTGGGAGGCCAAGGCAGGAGGATCCTCTGAGGTCAGGAGTTCAAGACTAGCCTGGCCAACATGGTGAAACCCCACCTCCACAAAAATACAAAAAATTAGCTGGGCATGATGGCAGGTGTCTGTAATCCCAGCTACTTGGGAGGCTAAGGCGGGAGAATCACTTGAACCAGGAGAGGAGGAGGTTGCAGTGAGTTGAGATTGTGCCATCGCACTCCAGCCTGGGTGACAGAGTGAGACTCGGTCTCAAAAAAAACAAAAAGAAAGAAAATTCAGAAAACATACAGTCAAGGGAAAGTAAGGCTGGGTGGAGCTGGGTGGGGAGGGTGGGGTGGGAGAATATGCAAATCTTTTGCATTGATTTTCCACATCGGTGAGTTCCTTTTTCCTTTTAGCTACTATCTGATGAAGGTATATGTGACAATGTAACTATTACATATTCCAAATGTCATATTCTTCAACATCTGTTTGAAAGAGAATAATTTATTGAGGAAGAAGTGTCACTGGAGCTCAGAGTTTCCACCCAAGTGCCCCAAGTCGGGCGACAGCTAGGCTGGAAACAGTAGTGTGCCTCTAAGACTGTCCTTGAGCAGAATCCAGACAGTGACGGAGGACAAACCGAAAGAGGGGGGCAGAGAGACTCCAAGGAAGATACTATCAGGAAATTGACAAATGGCACCACCCCATCCAGATTATCTAAACAATGATGCCTCAAACAAAGTAAAAGTGAAAGTGTTGCCACCCCAATAGTCTATCTAATTGTGAGTTCAAAATTGTAAGTTATAAGAATAAATTATAAGGAAAAAATAGGAGGAAGAGAGAAAGAAGGGAGAGAGATAAAAAGAAAGCAATAGTGGTAAACTAAATTCTTGCCTGTCATGTTTTCAGAAGAGCAGGAAGAAAAGAATCACAGAAAAGAGATGCATCTGGGACAAAAACACACAAATGTAAACATTCCAACCTTGTCTTGGTGATGAATCTAGCAGCCTCACCTGCAACACTCAGCCCTCTGTGGAGGAAACAGTTGTGCCCAAGCTTTGTGTCTGGACTTAAAGGTCACTTGTTCTTCCCTCTTCATCTCTGATGATAACACTTTTCTCTTTGCTTCTGTGTGCAAAATAGGGAATAGAACTGACATTTATTTTTATTTGCATTTTTTTGTGGGGGATGGAGTCTTGCTCAGTTGCCCAGGCTGGAGTGCAATGGCACAATCTCGGCTCACTGCAATCTCTGCCTCCTGGGTTTAAGCAATTCTCCTGCCTCAGCCTCCTGAGTAGCTTGGATTACAGGCACTCATCACCACGCCTGGCTAGTTTAGTAGAGATGGGGATTCACCATGTTGGCCAGGGTGGTCTTGAACTCCTGATTTTAAGTTATCTGCCCACCTCAGTCTCTGTATTTTTAAAATAATGCACACATGCGGGTTAGAAAAAAAAAATCAAATGTATGAAAGGCAACTAGTTTAAAGTAAGTTACATTCTATGCTAGACATCTTCCACTTGCCCCCAGATCTACTTTCTACCTCTATGGCACCTACCAGGTTCACATGCCCCCTGGCTTCTATGTGGGTTGAGCCAACAGGAGGCAGTGGCAGGAGATTAGGGGAAAGGATCAGGATGTGTCCTGGGCATTTGCTTCTCTGGCATTCTTCCTGCAGGGTTGCCTCAAACCAGCAGAATCCTTCAACTAGAGATTACTGCTTCTCTTCAGGAGGCCTCAACATGATCTCTCTCCTGCCTGGTGCTGGTAACCACTCCCTCTCCTTGTCCCATGAGGATTAGGAGTGGCCACATCGTCACTGATTCGAACCCTGGGTTACATCACTATCTCTTATGTTCCACTGAACCCCCACTTGTGTAAATGGTCCCTTTGTAAATGAGCCTTCCTCATATCATCTTAATATGAGTCTACCATTTGTGTCCTGCTGGCCTGACCGACACATCCTCCCATTCCTCATCCTTCCTCAGAGCTATTGTTCCCCACTTCAAGGTAACCACTGTACAATTTCTTGGGTATCCTCCTATCCTTCCAGATCTCTCTCTCTAATGTTAACGTATGATATACTTTACATATACATATACATATATATACACACATATACATATATATACAGACATATGTATATACATATATTTGTGTTGTACCAGAGCGAGCACAGAAAATCAACATCAAGACAAAAGTATGCCAAATTGCAGGGTCTTTATTGCCGGCAGCCATGGAGGACTCACCTGTCTCCAATCCATGGCCCCAAGCTCAGGGGGAGCAAGGCATTTAAGCTGCAAAACCACAGCCTTGTTCAGGGGGTGCTCAGGGGTGTGCAAGGCAAGCTGTTTGTACGGAAGCTAAAGTCAGTGGTTTGTTGCAAGGAGAAGGGGGTAGCAGTGGATACTTTTACCCTTAGAAAATAACACTTCTGAGAATTGCAGTACAGTAACAGTTCTGAGAACTACACCTCTGCCCAGGCCCAGGTGCCATCTCTATAAGATGGCGGTGCTTAGGCTTCTGCTTTAGTCCCTATCTCATCTGTGTGTGTGTGTGTGTGAGTGTGTGTGTGTGACAGTTTCACTCTTTCACCCAGGCTGGAGTGAAGTAGCGCAATCTCAGTTTATTGCAACTTCTGCCCTCTGTTCAAGCAATTCTCCTGCCTCAGCCTCCCAAGTAACTGGGATTATAGGCACCTGCCACCAGGCCTGGCTAATTTTTGCATTTTTAGTAGAGACAGGGTTGCACCATATTGGCCAGGCTGGTGTCAAACTCCTGACCTCAGGTGATCCACCCGCCTTGGCCTCCCAAAGTGCCAAAATTACAGGCGTGAACCACTGCGCCTGGCCTATTTATATCCTCTTTTAAGAAAAACTTAATATATCTTGCAGATTGTGCTGAAAACATTTTGCATACCTATTTGCACAACTTCTGCCCAATCCACTTGTCACTTTTCTCCACCTTGCTCTGTGTTTCTGGAGGCTGACCTGTATGGACTTTGTCACTGTGGCATCTAGTTGGGCTTTGATGACTGGAGGTCAACTGGTAAGGGAAGGAACTTGCAATAGACAAGAAGGCAGGAGGACAGTGAGCTTGGGGTGTTTATTTCTTCTCCCTCCCTGTGAGGTTGTCGTGGCTGGCTGCTTTCCTCTTCAGAAGGCTACCGCTTCTGTTGGCAGCTTTCTTCTACAGGTTCTCATTCTGCTAACTCTTCCCTCCCTTTGTCCCTTCAGATCTAGGGTTGGTAACAGCTTCCCATTGTTGCCAGCCTTGAAATACTGCACAATCTATTATTGGTTTCTGTGCATTCGGCCTGCACCTTTGTAAGTAACCCGTCACTTAAACTCTCTTCAATTATTTCCCTATGACTATGTCACGTCTCTTTCTGGCGCCCTGACTGACATCTAGATCATCCCATAGCTGTATCTAGAGCATGACTTCATCATAATTTAAAAACTGAGTGGTATTCTGTTGTAAGACTATAACATAATTTATTTAACCAGGTCTCTATTAATAGATGTTTTAAGTTGGAAGGAATACTTTTTCACAAATTACTAAGTGCCTGGTGTATTTTTACATAAAATATCTCATTTGGCTCTCACATCCACGCTGTGGGATGGGTATTATTACCATTATATCCATTTACGAGAAGAGAAAGGGCTCAAGGTTATATATGTAGTAAATATAGATGCAGGATTTAAACCCAGAATTTAACTCAGGCAGACCTGAATCCAAAGCCCATGGGATATTGGATCCTGGTATAAATCTTAAGATTTGCCCTCAATAACAATGTTGCCATTTGTTTTATTTTTATAGCTTTAATGTATTTTAAAATAAACTTAACTATTAAAGTGTAACATATGTATGTACAGAAAAATACACAAATGAGAATCTACAACATATAATGTCACAAAATGAACACACTCATAGAATCACCATCCCAAGCAAGAGACAGAACATTATCAGCAGCACAGACACTCCCCAGACCTGCCTTCGTTATCATTTCCCGTTTTCCCAAAGACAATATCATTCTCTTTTCTTCTTGGCTTAATATAATGTTGTATCTATCTACTGAGTACTTAACTTTAGTTATTACACCATGTAATTATAGACTTTCTGACCTGGATGGAGTAATAGAGATTGAATGTACCCTTCTGCCCAAAATACTAGAAGATCAAACAATATTTATATTAAATAAGAGTTTTTAGCCAGGCACAGTGGCTCATGCCTATAATCCCAGAGCTTTGGGAGGCTGTGGCGGGTGGATCATCTGAGGTCCAGAGTTTGGGATCAGCCTGGCCAACATGGTAAAACCCCATCTCTACTAAAAATACAAACATGAACTGGGTGTGGTGGTGCACACCTGTAATCCCAGCTACCCAGGAGGCTGAGGCAGGAGAATTGCTTAGACCTGGGAGGCAGAGGTTGCAGTGAGCCAAGATTGTACCACTGCACTTCAGACTGGGCAATAGAGTGAGATTCCATCTCAAAAAAAAAAGTTTTTAAGACATTGGGCATCAGCCAATGAAAGACAGTTATCTCTGAGAGACAGAAAACCAACAAGCGCAGTGAGCCCTGCAGTTGCCCTGGTTTACAGGCTGGAGGGTTTCCAGACCTCAGCGCAGGAAGAGAGAATGACAGTCTCTGGCTGAGGAGATGAAGCTAGCAGTTCAGGGAGACCAAGACATCTAGAATTCGCAGGAAAAAGTACTAAAGAGGATAGGGCTGCACAGCAAAAGAATTCAGGCAATCCTCAGAAGGTTCCTCTTGAGTCTCCAGCTAAGTACCGACCAGGGCATGCATGTGAGCAAACAAATGGAGACTACGAAAGAGCCGTCCAAAGAGATTACAGGGGCAGTATCTAGATCTTATGTAGGGCCAGGAGGAGCGTCTGTTCCAGCTCTCTAGACTGGAAAAGCTCACAATTTACGGGGCATCATAAAGGCTTGTCTCAATAATGGGGCAAGATGAGTCCTAAATTAAATCTGCCTAAAAAGGCTTAAAAGCAAGACTTGAAAGGATCAAACTTAACTATGTCCCAGAATAAAGCTCATAAGCATACAAAAATATCCAGTACCTAACAAGGTAAAAGTTTCAATGTCTGGCATCCAATAAAAAATTACCAGGCATATAAAAAAATTAGAAAACTATAATCCATAATAATATAAAAATCAAATAATGGAAACTGACTCTGAAATGACAGCTATTAATAATGAGTATGTTAAAACTATTAAGTAGCTAGAAGAAAGATTGAACATGTTAAGTAGAGTCATGAAAGATAAAAAGAAGACTCAAATTTCACCACTACAGGGAAAACGACAATGTCTGAGATTAAAAATACACTGAATGGGATTGATAAATACTAAAGAGGGAAAGATTAATGAACTTGATGACATAGAAATATCTATTTTCTTGAATATGTTAGTCCTAGTTATTTTAAAGGCTGTGTCTGATAACTCTAATACCCGGATCTTTGGGGCTTTGCTTCTATTGTTTCTTGTTTCTCTTGATTTTCTGTTATCTGGGCCTATCTCCTAGCATACTGGTAATATTTTACTGACTGCCGGACAATGTAAATAAAAAATGTCTATATTTATTTTGAAACTCTGAATAGTATTATCACCTTTCGTAGAGAAATAATTTTGACTTCTGACCATCAGTTACAGAAGGGAGGATCACCTTAATTTAGTCAGGGATTGAGTTGAATTAAAGTTGAGTTTTAGTCTTTGCAAAGGCTGGTCTGTTTCCTGTTTATCCTCATTCTTAGAGTCCATCAGTGGATTCTAAATGGAAGGAAAGAAGGAAGGGAGGGAAGGAGGAAGGGATGGAGGGAGAGAGATACTCCCAAGGGACAAAGGACTTGGAAACTAATAATGATAGCTACAATTTATTTGTACCAATTTTATGTTATATACTTTATATTTTATACCTAGTACATGTATTAATATATTTTATGCCTAATACATGTTTTAATATATGTTTTATATCTAATATATGTAGATGATAGATATAGATATACAGATAGATAGATAATTATGTCAATTAACCCCCCAATGGCCCTACAAGTTTGGTGGCAATATTGATTTTTAGTCTGCGTAATAGAGAGATTGGAGCTTGTATAAGTTAGGAAATTTACTCAAGGTAACAGGGACAATGTATGTGATGAAAAAGCAGAATTTGAACTCAATTCTGTTCAGCTTAAATTCCAGGCTCTTCCTCCCTACACCCATCGTGCCTCTCAGCCTAATGCACACCCACCCTCAAGCCTAGCTCTCATGATTCTGCAGTCAAGGTGGCCTACCTCTTGTGTGAGAGTCTATTTTAAAATCCCAAATAGGATTTTCAGAGACTGGAGTGGGAAACAGCTCTCTAGGTAGAAAGGAGTTAAGCTAGTCGACTGTTTCCAATGCAGATGACAAAAATCTCAACTCAAATCATTTGAAGGAGGATAGTAAAAACAAACACAGCTGCAACAACAACAAAATGGTGTTAACCGACTCACATAAATGGAATTTGGGAGTAGTGCTAGCCTCAAGCCCACCTGGATTCAGGCACACAAACACATTTCATTAGAATTCAATCTCTCTCTTCAATCTGCTTTCTCTCTAACAGAAAGGCTTTTCTTTATGACACACCTCTGACAGAACCTAGTTCATATCTTTCTAGTTCCATGACCTGAAAGGATGTCCCCTTCCCTTGAGTATCTTACAAAAAAATGATCTAGATGATAATTCTGATTGACCCAGTTTGGGTGACATTCTTACTCCTGATGCAGTCACTGCAGTCAGGAGGAAATAGGGTTTCCTCTTCTATGGGCTTAGGTGATGAGCTCATTCCTGTGACCCTCACAAGAATCCCATTATAGTAGTAGGATGGGACCAGTTACCCAATGGTAGTGTAGATTCTGAACAGCAAAAGTGGTAAATGACAACTACATGAGGTCTTGGCTATATGTGCTGGCACTAGGCACCTACAATGTCCACAGGTGTAGACATTGAGCTGAAGTCTATCTCAAGGCTCCAAAACCAATAAAATTTCATCATACCTTTAAGATACTGCCCAGTTGTAGAGTCAGGATAAAAATAGACCATTTCCTGGCTATTCTGCCCAAAGTAATTTATAGATTCAATGC
>CAUYQU010006093.1:0-14246 GCA_963574635.1 Cheracebus regulus
TATCTCTGTTTTGGTACCAGTACCATGCTGTTTTGATTACTGTAGACTTGTAGTATAGTTTGAAGTCAGGTAGCATAATGCCTCTGGCTTTGTTCTTTTTGATTAGGATTGTCTTGGCTATGGGGGCTCTCTTTTGGTTCCACATGAAGTTTAAGGTGGTTTTTTCAGTTCTATGAAGAAGGTCATTGGTAGCTTGATGGGGATAGCATTGAATCTATAAATTACTTTGGGCAGTGTGGCCATTTTCATGATATTGATTCTTCCTAGCCATGAGCATGGAATGTTTTTTCATCTGGTTGTGTCCTCTCTTATTTCCTTGAGCAGTGGTTCATATTTCTTCTTGAAGAGGTCCTTCACATCCTTTGTTAGTTGTATTCCTAGGTATTTTATTCTCTTTGTAGCAATTGTGAATGGGAGTGTGCTCATAATTTGGCTCTCTGTTAGTCTGTTATTGGTATATAGGAATGCTTGTGATTTCTGCACACTGATTTTGTCTCCTGACACTTTGCTGAAGTTGCTTATCAGTTTAAGGAGATTTTGGGCTGAGATGATAGGGTCTTCTAAATTTACAATCATGTTGTCTGCAAATAGAGACAATTGGACTTCCTCCTTTCCTAATTGAATACCTTTTATTTTTTTTCTTGCCTAATTGCTCTATATTGAATAGGAATTATATTGAATAGGAATGGGTAGAGAGGGCATCCTTGTCTTGTGCCAAATTTCAAAGGGAATGCTTTCAGTTTTTGCCCATTCAGTATTGATATTGGCTGTGGGTTTGTCATAAATAGCTTTTATTATTTTGAGATATGTTCCTTCTATACCTAGTTTATTGAGAGTTTCTAGCATAAAGGGCTGTTGAATTTTGTGGAAAGTCTTCTCTGCATCTATTGAGATAATCATGTGGTTTTTGTCTTTGGTTCTGTTTATGTGGTGGATTACATTTTAGAATTGTGTATGTGGAACCAGCCTTGCATCCCCAGGATGAAGCCTACTTGATCGTGATGGATAAGCTTTTTGTTGTGCTGTTGCAATCAGTTTGCCAATATTTTATTGAAGATTTTTGCATCTATGTTCATCATGGATGTTGGCCTGAAGTTTTATTTTTTTGTTGAGTCTCTGCAGGGTTTTGGTATCAGAATGATGTTGGTCTCATAAAATGATTTGGGAAGGAGTCCCTCTTTTTGGATTTTTTGGAATAGTTTCAGAAGGAATGGTACCAACTCCTCTTTGTACATCTGGTAGAATTTGGCTGTGAACCCATCTGGACCTGACTTTTTTTGGTTGGTAGGCTATTAATTGCTGCCTCAACTTCAGCCTTGTTATTGGTCTGTTCAAGGTTTCAAGTTCTTCCTTGTTTAGTCTTGGGAGGGTGCAGGTGTCCAGGAATTTATCCATTTCTTCCTGTTTTACTGGTTTATGTGCATAGAGTTGTTTGTAGTAATCTCTGATGGTAGTTTGTATTTCTGTGGAATGGGTGGTGATATCCCCTTTATAGTTTTTTATTGCATCTATTTGATTCTTCTCTCTTTTCTTTTTTATTCATCTGGCTAGTGGTCTATTTTGTTGATCTTTTCAAAAAACCAGCTCCTGGATTTATTGATTTTTTGAAGGGTTTTTTTGTGTCTCTATCTCCTTCAGTTCTGCCATGATCTTAGTTATTTCTTGTCTTCTGCTAGTTTTGAGTTTTTTTTTTTTATCTTGCTCTTCTAGCTCTTTCAATTTTGATGATATGGTGTCGATTTTAGATTTTTCCTTGCTTCTCATGTGGGCATTTATTGCTATAAATTTCCCTCTAGACGCTGCTTTAAAAGTGTCCCAGAAATTCTGGTCCGTTGCATCTTTATTCTTGTTGATTTCAAAGAATATCTTTATTTCTCCTTCATTTTCTTGTTTATCCAGTTGACATTTAGGAGCCAGTTGTTCAGTTTCCATGAAATTGTGCGGTTTTGAGTTAGTTTCTTCATCCTGACTTCTAATTTGATTGCCCTGTGGTATAAGAGACTGTTATGATTTCCGTTCTTTTGCATTTGCTGAGGAGTGATTTACTTCCAATTGTGCGGTCAGTTTTAGAGTAGGTGCAATGTGATGTTGAGAAGAATGTATATTCTGTGGAATTAGGGTGGAGATTTCTGTAGATGTCTATTAGGTCCACTTGGTCCAGATCTGAGTTCAAGTCCTGGATATCCTTGTTAATTCTCTGTCTCATTGATCTGCCTAATATTGACAGTGGAGTGTTAAAGTCTCCCACTATTATTGTATGGGAGTCTAATCTTTTTGTAGGTCATTAAGAACTTGCTTTATGTATCTGGGTGCTCCTGTATTGGGTGTGTATATATTTAGGATCATTAGCTCTTCTTGTTGCATTGATCCTTTTACCATTATATAATGCTCTTTGTCTGTTTTGATCTTTGTTGGTTTAATGTCTATTTTATCAGAGACTAGGATTGCAACTCCTGCTTTTTTTGCTCTCCATTTGATTGGTAAATTTTCCTCCATCCCTTTTTTTTTAGCCTATGTGTATCCTTGCACATGAGATAAGTTTCCTGAATACAGGACACTGATTGTTCTTAACTTTTTATCCAATTTGCCAGTCCTTGTCTTTCCGTTGGGGCATTCAGTCCATTTACATTTAGGGTTAATATTATTATGTGTGAATTTGATCCTGCCATTTTGATGCTAGCTGGATGTTTTTGCCCCTTAGTTGTCACATTTTCTTCATTGTGTCAATGGTCTTTACCATGCGATATGTTTTTGGAGTGGGTGGTACTACTTGTTCCTTTCTATGTTTAGTGCTTCTTTCAGGAACTCTTGTAAGGCAAGCCTGGTGGTAAATCTCTCAGCAATTGCTTGTCCATAAAGGATTTTGTTTCTGCTTTGCTTATGAAGGTTAGTTTGGCTGGATATGAAATTCTAGGTTGAGAGTTCTTTTCTTTAAGGATGTTGAATATTGGCCCCCACTCTCTTCCAACTTGTAGGGTTTCTGCTGAGAGATCCACTGTGAGTCTGATGGGCTTCCCTTTGTGGGTAACCCAATCTTTCTCTCTGACTGCCCTTAGCATTTTTTCCCTTCATTTCAATCCTGGTGAATCTGACAATTATGTGCCTTGGGGTTGCTCTTCTTGAGGAATATCTTTGTGGCCTGTATTTTCTGGACTTGGATGTTGGCCTGCTTTGCTAGGTTGGGGAAGTTCTCTTGGATAATATCCTGAAGAGTGTTTTCCAGCTTGGATTCATTCTCTCTGTCATATTCAGGTACACATATCAAACGTAGATTAGGTTTTTTCACATAATCTGATATTTCTTGGAGGCTTTGTCCATTTCTTTTCACTTGTTTTTCTCTAATATTGCCTTCTTGTTTTATTTCATTGAGTTGATCTTCAATGTCTGATATTCTTTCTTCTGCTTGGTCACTTTGGCTATTTAAACTTGTGAATGCTTCATGAAGTTCTCATGCTGTGTTTTTCAGGTCCGTCAAGTCGTTTATATTCTTTTCTAAGCTGTTTATTCTAGTTAGCATTTCACCTAACTTTTTTTCAAGGTTCTTAGTTTCTTTGCATTGGGTTAAAACATGTTCTTTTAGCTCTGAGAAGTTTCTTATTACCCACCTTCTGAAGCCTGTTTCTGTCAATTCATCAGATGCATTTTCTATCCAGCCTTGTTCCCTTGCTGGTGAGGAGTTGTGATCCCTTGGAGGAGGAGAGGCATTCTGGTTTTTGGTGTTTTCATCCTTTTTGCACTGGTTTCTTTCCATCTTCCTGGTTTTATCTACCTGTGGCCTTTGTAGTTGGTGACTTTCAGATGGGGTCTCTGAGTGGACATCCTTTTTGTTAATGCTGAAGTTATTTCTTTCTGTTTCTTAGTTTTCCTTCTAACAATCAGGCCCCTCTACTGTAGGACCACTGGAGGTCCACTCTAGACCCTGATTGCCTGGGGATCACCTGTGGGGGCTGCAGTACAGTAAGGATTGCTGCTGGTTACTTCTGTTATCTTTGTCCCAGAAGGGTACCTGACAGATGTTGGCCTGACCTCTCCTTTATGAGGTGTCTCTTTGGATTTATGGAGGTCAGGGAGCTGCTTGAGAAGATACTTTGTTTTTTATAGGAGCTCAAGTGCTGTGCTGGGAGCTCCATTGTTCCATGCAGGGCTGCTGGGCAGGTACATTTAAGTCTGCTGCAGCAGAACTCATAACTGCATCTTTTCTCCGGTGCTCTGTCCTTGGAAGGTGGGGCTTTATTTATAAGTTCCTGACATGCTACTGCCTTTTTTCAGAGATGCCTTGACCTGTGAGGAGGTAGCCTAGTCACAGTCTGCCAACAGAGGCATTGGTGAGTTGCCGTGGGCTCTGCCCAGCTGCTGTGTGAACTTCCTTGCAGTGTTGTTTACAGAGGTATAGTTAGAACTGCCTTGGTATTGGCAGACTGCCTCAGTATTGGTGGATGCCCTTCCCCCCACCAAGCTGGACTGTCCCAGGTCCAGCTCTGCTTGCTGCAAAACTCTCAATCCAGAGTGTTTCAGATTGCTTGTATTGTGGGGGTGGGACCAGCCAAGCTAGATCACCTGGCTCCCTGTCTCAGCCCCCTCCCTTTCAGTTGAATGGGCAGCTCTGTCTCCTCGGCATTCCTGGTGCCAGTTGAAATGGCAGCTCAGTTTTATGTGAGTTTCTGTACACCAACCCGCAGCCTCAGCTGAAACAGCTGTGCTGGATACCCATGGTGCTTTTCTGTCTTGGAATCTCCTGGTCTGTCAGCAGTAAAAACTCGTTTGGAAATGCAGTGATCACTCACCCTCTGCATTGTTCTCGCTGGGAACTGCACTCCAGAGTAGTTCCTATTCAGCCATCTTGGATCCTCTCCACTTTCATTCTTAATCTGCCTTTTCTCATTCCTTTGTTGCCACCAAACTCGGGGTACCCACAGGTGGGGTGTGAGGGCTGGTTCCCTACAGTATCAGAAGGACACCCTGTGCCTCTCAACTATTCATTCCTGTATTAAAGCATTCATCATGTATTTTAAAAGCTGTGCTCCCAGTACTTAGGGTACAAAATCGATTGAAGACCCAGACATTAGCTCAATTGGTTTGGTTTGTAGGTCCCACAAATAAGTGAGAGCATGCAATTTCTGTCTTTCTATGCCTGACTTATTTCAATTTAACATAATGACCTCCAGTTCCATCCATGTTATTACAAATAACAGGTTCTCATGCTTTTTTTCATGGCTGAATTGTCCTCCATTGTGTATAAGTGGAGTACTTTCTTTATCCATTCATCTGTTGATGGACACTTAGGTTGCTTCCAAATCTTGACATTTGCAAATAGTGACTATTGTGAACATGGGAGTGAAGATACCTCTACTGATTTCCTTTCTTCCAAGTATATACCCAGCACTGGAATTTCTGGATCTTAGGGTAGCTCTATTTTTAATTTTTTTCAGGAACCTCCAAACTGTTCTCTATAGCGGTTGTACTAATTTACACCAACAGTGTACAAGTGTTCCCTTTTCTTCACATTCTCGCTGGCAATTGTTATTGCCTTCTTTTGGATAAAAACCATTTTAGCTGAGGTGAGGGTTGAGGTGATATCTCATTGTAGTTTTGATTTGCATTTCTCTGATGATCAGTGATGCTGAGCAGCTTTTCCTGTGCCTACTTGGCATTTTTATGTTTTCTTTCAAGCAATGTCTGTTTAAATCTTTTGCCCATTTTTTGATTGGATTGTTAGATTTTTTTCCTATAGAGTTGTTAAGCTCTCTCTATATTCTGGCTATTAATCTGTTTTCAGAGTGTTAGTTTGAAATATTTTCTCCCAGCTGAGCATGGTGGCTCATGCCTGCAATCCCAGCACTTTGGGAGGCCAAGGCGGGAGGATCACCTGAGGTTGAGAGTTCAAGGACAGCCTGATCAAATGGAGAAACCCCAGTCTCTACTAAAAATACACAGTTAGCTGGGCATGGTGCACATGCCTGTAATCCCAGCTACTCAGGTGGCTGAGACAGGAGAATTGCTTGAACCTGGGAGGTGGTGGTTGCAGTGAGCTGAGACTGTGCCACTGCACTCCAGCCTGGGCAACAAAGAGCAAAACGCTGTCTCATAAAAAAGAAGAAAATATTTTCTCCTGTTCTGGGGCTTGTGTCTTCACTTTGTTGATTGCTGTCTTTGTGGCCCAGAAGCTTTTTAACTTAATGTGATTCTATTTGTCCCATTTTTGCTTTGGTTGCCTGTGCTTGTGGGGTATTACTTCAGAATTTTTTGCCCAGATCAATGTCCTGAAGAGTTTCCACAATGTTTTCTTTTTAGCAATATCATCATTTAGGGCTTAGATTTCAGTCTTTTAAAAAATGTTTTAATTTTATTTATTTTCTCTTTCTTAAAAAAATGTACTTTAAGTTCTGGGATACGTGCAGGTTACATAGGTATACACCCCGTCACCTACATTAGGTATTTCTCCTAATGCTATTCCTCCTCTAGCCCCCAATCCCTGACAGGCCCCGGTGTGTGATGTTCCCCTCCCTGTGTCCATGTGTTCTCATTGTTCAACACCCACTTATGAGTGAGAACATGCGGAGTTTGGTTTTCTGTTCTTGTGTTAGTTTGCTGAGAGTGATGATTTCCAGCTTTATCCACGTCGTTGCAAAGGACATGAATTCATCCTTTTTATTGCCACATAGTATTCCATGTGTATATATGCCATATTTTCTTTATCCAGTCTGTCATTGATGGGCATTTGGGTTGGTTCCAAGTCTTTGCTATTATCAACAGTGCCACAATAAACATATGTGTGCATGTGTCTTTATAATAGAATGATTTATAGTTCTTTGTGTATATAAACATTAATAGGATTGCTGGTTTAAATTGTATTTCTAGTTCTAAATACTTGAAAATTCACCACGCTGTCTTCCACGATGGGTGAACTAATTGACACTCCCACCAACAGTGTAAAAGTGTTCCTGTAACCCCACGTCCTCTCCAGCATCTATTGTCTCCTGACTTTTTAATGATAGCCATTCTAACTGGCATGAGATAATATCTCAATATGGATTTGATTTGCATTTCTCTAATGACCAGTGGTGATAAACTTTTTAAAAATAGGTTTGTTGGCTGCATAAATGTCTCCTTTTGAGAAGTGTCTGTTCATATCCTTTTCCCACTTTTTGATGGGGTTGTTTGTTTTTTTTCTTGTTAATTTGTTTTAGTTCTTTGTAGATTTTGGATATTAGCCCTTTGACAGATGGGTAGACTGCAAATATTGTCTCCCATTCTGTAGGTTGCCTGTTCAATCTGGTGATAGTTTCTTTTGCTGTGCAGAATCTCTTAAGTTTAATTGGATCCCATTTGTCTATTTTGGGTTTTGTTGCCCTTGCTTTTGGTGTTTCATTCATGACATCTTTCAAATGGAATGCTTCCAGTTTTTGCTCATGCCTATGTCCTGAGTGGTATTACCTAGGTTTTCTTCTAGGGTTTTTATGGTTTTAGGTTTTACATTTAAATCTTTAATCCATCTTGAATTAATTTTTGTATAAGGCGTAAGGAAAGGATCTAGTTTAAGCTTTCTTTATATGACTAGCCAGTTTTCCCAACATCATGTATTAAATAGGAAATTCTTTCCCCATTCCTTGTTTTTGTCAGGTTTGTCAAAGATCAGATGGTTATATGTGTGTGGCATTACTTCTGAGGCCTCTGTTCTGTTCCATTGGTCTATAGATCTGTTTTGGTACCAGTACTATGCTGTTTTGATTACTGTAGCCTTTTAGCCTTGTTGCATAGTTTGAAGTCTGCTAGTGTGATGCCTCCAGCTTTGTTTATTTATTTAGCTTAGAAATGTCTTGGCTATGTGAGCACTTTTTTGGTTTCATGTGAAATTTAAGGTGGTTTTTTCTAATTCTGTGAAGAAAGTCAATGGCAGCTTGATGGGGATAGCATTGAATGTATAAATTACTTTGAGCAGTATGGCCATTTTCACGATGTTGATTCTTCCTAACCATGAGCATGGAATGTGTTTCCATTTGTTTGTGTCCTCTCTTATTTCCTTGAGCAGTGGTTTGTAGTTTTCCTTGAAGAAGTCCTTCATATCACTTGTTAGTTGCATTCCTAGGTATTTTATTCTCTTTGTAGCAGTTGTGAATGGGAGTTCACTCATGATTTGGCTCTCTGTTTGTCTGTTATTGGTGTATAGGAATGCTTGTGATTTTTGCACATTGATTTTGTATCCTGAGAGTTCGCTGAAGTGCTTTTCAGCTTAAGGAGAATTTGGGCTGAGACAATGAGGTCTTCTAAATATACAATCATGTCATCTGCAAATAGAGACAATTTGACTTCCTGTTTACCTATTTGAATACGCTTTATTTCTTTCTCTTGCCCGATTACCCTGGTCAGAACTTCCAATACTATGTTGAATAGGAGTGGTGAGAGCATCATCCTTGCTTATGCTGGCTTTCAAAGGGAATGCTTCCAGTTTTTGCCCATTCAGTATGATATTGACTGTGGGTTTGTCATAAATAGTTGTTATTCTTTTGAGATACGTTCCATCAATACCTAGTTTACTGAGAGTTTTTATCATGAAGGGCTGTTGAATTTTGTCAAAGGCCCTCTTTGCATCTTTTAAGATAATCATGTGGTTTTTGTCTTTGGTTCTGTTTATGTGATGGATCATGTTGATTGATTTATGTATGTTGAGACAGCCTTGCATCCCAGGGATGAAGCTGACTTGATCGTGATGGATAAAATTCTTGATGTGCTGTTGGATTCGATTTGCCAGTGTTTTATTGAGGATTTTTGTATTGATGTTCATCAGGGATATTGGCCTGAAATTTTCCTTTTCGGTTGTGGCCTTGCCAGTTTTTGGTATCAGGATGATGTTGGCCTCATAAAATGAGTTATGGAGGATTCCCTCTTTTTGTATCATTTGAAATAATTTCAGAAGGAATGGTACTAGCTCCTCTTTGTACCTCTTGTAGAATTTGGCTGTTAAACTGTTCCTGAACTTTTTTTGGTTGGTAGCCTATTAATTACTGCCTCAATTTCAGACCTTGTTATTGGTCTATTCAGGGATTTGACTTCTGCCTGGTTTAGTCTTGGGATGTTGTAAGTGTCCAGGAATGTATACATTTCTTCTAGATTTTCTGTTTTATTTGTGTAGAGGTGTTTATAGTATTCTCTGATGGTAGTTTGTATTTTTATGGGATCAGTGATGATATTGCCTGTATCATTTTTTTATTGTATCTATTTGGTTCTTCTCTCTTTTCTTCATTAGTCTAGCGAGAGGTCAATCTATTTTGTTGATCTTTTCAAAAAACCAGCTCCTGAATTCATTGATTTTTTTGAAGAGTATTTTTGTATCTCTATCTCCTTCAGTTCTCCTCTGATCTTAGTTATTTCCTGTCTTTCACAGGTTTTTGAGTTTGTTTTTGTTTCTCTAGTTCTTTTAATTGTGACATTATGGTGTTGAATTAAGGTCTTTCCTGCTTTCCCTTTTTGGCATTTAGTGCCATAAATTTCCCTCTACACATTGCTTTAAATGTGTCCCAGAGATTCTGGTACATTGTGTATTCATTCTTGTTGGTTTCAAAGAACATCTTTATTTCTGCCTTCATTTTGTTACTTATCCAGTAGTCACTCTGAAGCAGGTTGTTCAGTTTCCATGTAGTTGTGTGGTTCTGAGTGAGTTTCTTAATCCTGAGTTCTAATTTGATTGCACTGTGGTCTGAGAGACTATTTGTTATAATTTCTGTTCTTTTGTGTTTGCTGGGGAGTGTTTTACTTCAAATCATGTAGTCAGTTTTAGAATAGGTGTGATGTGGTGCCTAGAAGAATGTATAGTCTGTTGATTTGGGATGGAGAGTTCTGTAGATGTCTGTTAGGTCTGCTTGGTGCAGAGCTGAGTTCAAGTCCTGAATATCCTTGTTAATTTTCTGTCTCGTTGATCTGTCTAATATTGACAGTGGAGTGTTAAAGTTTCCCACTATTGTGTGGGAGTCTAAGTCTCTTTTTAGGTCTCTAAGAACTTTCCTTTTGAATCTGGGTGCTTCTGCATTGGGTGCATATATAGTTAGGATAGTTAGCTCTTCTTGTTGCATCAATCCCTTTACCATTATGTAATGCCCTTTGTTGTCTCTTTTGATCTTTGATGGCTTAAAGTTTGTTTTATCAGAGACTAGGATTGCAACCCTTGCTTTTTTTTTTTTTTTCCATTTGCTTGGTAAGTGTTCCTCCAGCCCTTTATTTTGAGCTATGTGTGTCTTTGTGCATGAGATATGTCTCTTGAATACAGCACACTGATGAGTCTTGCCTTTTTATCCAGTTTGCCAGTCTGTGTCTTTTAATTGCAGCGTTTAGCCCATTTACATTTAAGGTTAATATCGTTATGTGTGAATTTGATTCTACCATTATGATGTTAGCTGGTTATTTTGCCCATTAGTTGATGCAGTTTCTTCCTAGCATTGATGGTCTTTACACTTTGGTATGTTTTTGCCATGGCTGGTACCGGTTGTTCCTTTCTATGGTTAGTGCTTCCTTCAAGAGCTCTTGTGAGGCAGGCCTGGTGGTGGCAAAATCTCTTTTAGCATTT
This sequence comes from Cheracebus regulus, assembly GCA_963574635.1. Classification (NCBI taxonomy): domain Eukaryota; kingdom Metazoa; phylum Chordata; class Mammalia; order Primates; family Pitheciidae; genus Cheracebus; species Cheracebus regulus. The sequence continues at coordinate 10,559 of CAUYQU010006093.1, forward strand.
GCTTGTCCATGAAGGATTTTATTTCTCCTTTGCTTATGAAGGTTAGTTTGGCTGGATATTAAATTGTGGGTTTAAAATTATTTTCTTTAAGAATGTTGAATATTGGCCCCCACTCTCTTCTGGCTTGCAGGGTTTCTGCCAAGAAATCCGCTGTTAGTCTGATGGGCTTCCTTTTGTGGGTAACCCAGCCTTTCTCTCTGACTGCCCTTAGCATTTTTTTCTTCATTTCAACTTTAGTGAATCTGGCAATATGTTTCTTGGGGTTGCTCTTCTCCAGGGGTATCTTTGTGGTGTTCTCTGTATTTCCTGAATTTGATAGTTTGGCCTGCCTTGATAGTTTGGGGAGGTTCTCCTGGATAATATCCTGAAGAGTGTTTTCCAACTTGGTTTTATTCTCCCCTTCACTTTCAGGTACACCGATCAAATGTAGATTTGTGTTTGGAGGCTTTGTTCATTTCTTTCCACTCTTTTTTTCTCTAATCTTGTCTTCTCGGTTATTTCATTGATTTGGTCTTCAATCTCTGATTCCTTTCTTTTACTTGATTGATTCAGCTATTGAAACTTGTGTATGCTTCACGAAGTTCTCATTCTGTGTTTTTCATCTCTATCAGGTTGTTTATGTTCTTCTCTAAACTGTTTATTCTAGTCAGTATTTCTTCTAACCTTTTTTCAAGGTTCTTAGCTTTCTTGCATTATAGAACATGCTTCTTTAGCTCAGAGAAGTTTGTTATAACCCACCTTCTGAAGCCTTTTCTGTAATTTCATCAAACTGATTTTTCATCCAGTTTTGTTCCCTTGCTGGTGAGGAGTTGTCATCTGGATGAAAAAAAAAATTGGAGAAGAGGCATTCTGGTTTTTGGAGTTTTCAGCCTTTTTGTGCTGGTTTCTTCCCATCTTTGTGGATTTATCTAACTTGGGTCTTTGAGGTCGGTGACCTTTGGATGGGGTCTCTGAGTGGATATCTTTTTTGTTGATGTTGAAACTATTTCTTTCTGTTAGTTTTCCTTCTAACAGTCAGGCCTCTTTGCTGCAGGTCTGCTGGAGTTTGCTGGAGGTCCACTCCAGACCCTTCTTGCTTGGGAATCACCAGCAGAGGCTTCAGAACAGCAAAGATTGCTGCCTGTTCCTTCCTCTGGTAGCTTCCTTCCAGAGGAGTTCCCGTCAGATGCCAGCCTGAGCTCTCCTGTATGAGGTGCAGTTGGCCCCTACGGGGAGGTGTCTTCCAGTCAGGATACACGGGAGTCAGGGAGCCACTTGAGGATGCAGTCTGTCCCTTATCAGGGCTTGAACGTTGTGTTGGGAAATCCACTGCTGTCTTCAGAGCTGCCAGGCAGAAACATTTAGGTCTGCTGAAGCTACCCACTACTGCCCCTTTTCCCGAGTGTTCTGTCTTAGGAAGGTGTGGGCTTTATTTATAAGCCCCTGATAGGCTGCTGCCTTTTTTCAGAGATGCCCTGTCAAGTGAAGAGGGAGTCTAGTGACACAATCTGTCTGCAGAGGCCTTGCTGAGCTCAGCCCAATTCAGAGTTCCCAGTGACTTTGTTTATACTCTTAGGTTGAAACCACCTATGTCAGCCTCAGCAATGGTGGACACCACTCCCTCTGCTCAGCTCCAAAGTCTCAAGTTGAGCTAAGACTGCTGTGCTGGCTGTGAGAATTTCAAGCCAGTAGATCTTAGCTTGCTGGTCTCCATGGGGGTGGGACCCATTGAGCCAGATCACTTGGCTCCCTGACTTCAGCCCCCTTCCTGTGGAGTGAACGCTTCTGTCTCGCTGGTGTTCCAGGTGCCACTGGAGTATGAAAAAAAGACTGCTGCGGCTAGGTTGGTTTCTGCCCAAGTGGCCACCCAGTTTTGTGCTGGAAACCCAGGGCCCTGGTGGTTATGTAGGTACTGGAGGGAATCTCCTGATCTGTGGGTTGTGAAGACCATGGGAAAGTGCAATGTCTGGGCTAGAGTACAGGGAACATTCTCTAATGGATTTCCTTGGCTAGGAGAGGGAGTTCCCCAGCTCCTTGCATTTCCTGGGTGAGGCGATGCCCCACCCTGCTTTGGCTCACCCTCCTTGGGCTGCACCTACTGTCCTACCAGTCCCAGTATGTTGACCAGGTACCTCAGTTGGAAATGTGGAAATACCCACCTTCTGCAGCGATCTCTCTGGGAGCTATGCACTGGAGCTGTTCCTATTTAGCCATCTTGCCCAGGGACCAAATTTTAGGATTAAAAAAAATATTTCTGTGAAGAATGTCATTGGCTTTTGGATAGTGATTACATTGAATCCATATATTACTTTGAGTAGTATGGACATTTTTAAGAATATTGATTCTTGCAATATATAAACATGGAATATCTTTCTGTGTTTTTGTGTGCTCTTCAATTTCTTTCATCAGTGTTTTATAGTTTTAATTGTAGAGATCTTTCACTTCTTTGATTAAATTAATTTCTAGCTATTTAATTTTATCTGTGGCTGATTTTATTTCAGATTGTTCCCTGCTGGCATATAGAAATGCTACTAATTTTGTACAATGATTTCGTATCCTGACACTTTACTGAATTTGTTTATCAATTCTAATGTTCTTTGGTGGAGTCTTTAGGTTTTTTATAAATATCATTTGGAAGTCATATGAAAATATCATTTAGAAATCATTTCCAAATATCATTTAGAAACCATTTGAGCATTTTCTTACTTCCTGGCACAAAAAGTATCCAAGGCTCATCTTGAACATTCTTAGTCCTAGCCCTGGAGTCAGCCATTTCTCTAAGGAGCTCTGGTTCCCTTCAGTGGAAAATGGTATTCATAAGCCAAGATCTAGGCACTAAGTGTGCTATTGCTATTGAAATGTCATTGTTACCTAGCACTCTCAGTGGAGAGAAGTAGGGAATGGATGTTTTATATATATACACACACACACACACACAGATGCACACACAGACACATTTACATCTATCTAATTATCAGCTATCCATTATCTATCATCGGTCTATCTATCCCTTTACCTATCTAGAAAAATATGAATGTACACTGATACATCCATTCCAATCTAATGCTGTATGATTCACGCTAGTTTTCTCCCTTTCTGAATCCATGACTCTTTTCTGCAAACGTGACACACCTGGCTTCCAGTATACTTTATTTACTTATTTGATCTGTCTCCTTTATGTAGCCAACTCTCACTTATCCCCTTCCATTCGTGGATACCCTCCTCACCTCACGTGGGTTTTCCATGCCCTATATAGGCTCTGGCTGCTCTTTCATGTCCCCCTCTGTGTGAACTCCTCTGATTGCTTGGGCTCCTACTTCCAGGTCAGGCTGCCCCTCCATGTGGACGCCTTCCCCAGCACACTTGGAATCTGACTTAGAACTACCATGACTCTCTCCTCCACCTTAACGTGTGGCTGCCACATGGGTGCGACTCACCTAATGGCTTTAGGATTCAGAAAGGGAGGGGAAAGGAAGGAGCAAAAAAGGAAAATGAATGAGTGCTTTTAGACATGTTGCCCAATCAACTGACCAACTGACCATTTTTTGTTCAGTGTTAATTGCATTAAGATAATTGGGAGGGGAAGATGGAATGCAAGATGTATAGGAAAACATGTTTCCTACCTTCCAGAAATGTCAGGGGAGATGAGGTAAAAGCAATAAATCAAAACTAATAATTTCAGTTGAAATTATTAGTGCTTCAGTTGAGT
>CAUYQU010006095.1:0-51486 GCA_963574635.1 Cheracebus regulus
CAGAATCTACAAAGAACTGAAACAGATTTACAAGAAAAAAACAAACAAACCCACCCAAAAGTGAGCAAAGGACATGAACAGACACTTTTCAAAAGAAGACATTTATGAAGCCAACAAACATATGAAAAAATGCTCATCATCACTGGTCATTAGAGAAATGCAAATCAAAACCACGTTGAGATACCATCTCATGCCAGTTAGAATGGTGATCATTAAAAAAATCTGGAGACAACAGATGCTGGAAAGGATGTGGAGAAATAGGATCACTTTTACACTGTTGGTGAGAGTGTAAATTAGTTCAACCATTGTGGAAGACAGTTGGTGATTCCTCGAGGACCTAGAAATAGAAATTCCATTTGACCCAGTAATCCCATTACTGGGTATATATCCAAAGGATTATAAATCATTCTATTATAAAGACACAGGCACACATATGTTCGTTGCGGCACTGTTTACAATAGCAAAGATCTGGAACCAACCCAAATGCCCATCAATGATAGACTGGACAAAGAAAATGTGGCATATATACACCATGGAATACTATGCAGCCATACAAAAACTATGAGTTTGTGTCCTTTGTAGGGACATGGATGAACCTGGAAACCATCATTCTCAGCAAACTGACACAAGAACAGAAAATCAAACACCAAATGTTATCACTCATAAGTGGGTGTTGAACAATGAGAACACATGGACACAGGGTGGGGAGCATCACACACTTGAGTCTGTTGCGGGGGAAGAAGGGAGACACAGCACAGGGTAGGGAGGTTGGAGGGGGATAACATGGGGAGAAATGCCAGATATAAGTGATGGGGGTATGGAGGCAGCAAACCACATTGCTAGGTGTGTACCTATGCAGCAATCCTGCATGTTCTGTACATGTACTCCAGAACCTAAAGTGCAATAAAATATATATATTAAAAAAATTACTATCAAGTATGTCTACTAGTTCCCTGTATTGGGGATTCTTGGCCATCACCTCAGTCTTACTAAGCTTAAATCCTCCTGTCTGGCTCTCACACAATTCTAGGTCCTCATCTTAGTATTAATCTACTTGTAAGAGTGAGGAACCATGCAGTTTTGTAAACCATACTTCCTGAGTGCTAAACCTGATTTCTCCCACTTACTGCGAGACCTTAGGAAAGTTGTTTGACTCTTTGTACCTCGGTTTCCTCACCTCTAAATGGAGGAAACAGTACAAACCTGAAAGGGTTAATTCAGGATAAAAGATGGTGTACATGTTCCAGACCCCTGTGGATTGATATTTCAACACTCTCCCCAGAAGACTCTGCCTCAGAATCACATTGCGGAGCCCGCGAAACATATGGGTCTCTCAGCTTTGCTCCATGCTGTTAAACCTGGAATCTCAGAGAAAAGGGGAGATGCCTGAGAACCTGTATATTTGCTCCTGATCAAAAGGATAATTCTAATATACCTATGCGGTAGACATAATTCTAAGAATAATCTCCAATGACCTTCATTCTTATACAGTGCCCTCACCTTTGAGTTCAGGTGGAATCTGTGATTATGGTGAGATATCCCTCCTCAAAAAGGAGACTATCTAGGTGTGCCTCATCTCATCATACAAGCCCTTTTAAAGCTGAGAGTTTTTTCCAGCCATTAGCAGAAGAGAAAAAACCCTAAGGACAGATCCCAGTAGAGCCAGCCTGGACTTCTGACCTACAGAACTTCTGACCTATAAAACTGTGAGATAATAATATGGGTGGTGGTGTAAGCCCTGAAGCTCATGGTGCTTTGTTATGTAACAATTAAAAAAAAAAACTAGTACAACATCCAAACCTGGAAAAGAAAAGAGACTATATTCTTCCTATCCCCCTACCCTGTACACATACACTAGTTTTGATTTATCTCTCTTCACATATGGAGGTAGGCTTTTTTGTCTGTTTTTTTAACTGGAAAAAGGAGAGGTGTTTTCATGAGGGGAAGGGCTGAGTAAAAAAAGAGGAAGAATCCCAGAAAGGTGATGAAATAGTGTCTCATTTTTAGCCCTCAAGGAGAGGGAAGTTTGGAGGCAGATGGGGCTACTCAAGAGGATTTGAGGGGCTCTGGGCATAAGTAAAGCTCCTTTAGAAGAAACCATGAAGGAAACCATGTTTGCCTAGCTACTCTTCCAAGCTGCCCAAACCCTTGGCAAACAAACCCTTGGCAAACACTGCTGGGGCACCTCAGAGGTTGAAATCTGAGAGTACCTAGAGGCAAATCTTCGATATAGTTCTTGGCAGGGTCCTGGGCACTCCCATGCAGGGTGGCAGCATGGGAGTTGCTGAATGGGGGGTGAGGAGCCTTCTCCAAGCAGCTGCATAGACAGTGTCCAAAGACACATGATACCAAGCAACAGAAGAAAGGTTTGAATCACACCTTTGGGTGGCTTCTGGAAATAACTGGTATCACTGATGGGGCTGGGAGGCAGGTGGAGGTGTAACTACTAATTAGCAGGGCCTGTCAACCTAGCAGACATCTGGGCTGTACATAGAAAGCACTTAGCATTGATACGACATTTAGCAGACTTTCCTAAAGGGTAGATCTAATCTAAGCTTCCCTGAACTCACGAGAAAGTTCTATATCCTTGATTGCCAAATCCTATTTCTGGCCTAACTCTACATTCCTTGCTAATTTGAGCAATAAATCATGTCTGCCTATTATAGCTGGACTTTTTTTGGTATTGTGGTTATAGTTGCCCTTTTCTTCCTGCCTAAAAGCCTGGACTTCCTTTCGATCACTGTTTCCTGGGAATGAGGGTTGTACTAAAGTTTGACTTCAGCCACAATATTTGGCCAAAATGTATTTTGGTATTGTCATTGACCATTGGAAGTATGAGTGACAGAATGCCAACTTTAATGTCATTTCTGGGCTTCCTGGATGTGCATATGATCAATGAGCAAGTGGCTGCATAGTTACCATCAAATTTAATCAGCATAATGATAGAATAGGATATGTCATTCAGAGTCATTATTCATATCTGAACATGTACTTTCAAACATTGGTAAGTATTTTAGATGTATCTCAGAGTAAAAAGAAATTATTTGTGTGCTTTGGAGTTTGAATTCCTATCACTCAGTTGAAGTATAAATGTATATTTTTAATTTGCCAGAGTAAAATGTTGTAATAGTTCATGATAAGTATGGCAGTTCTTCATGATATGAAAAAAATGTTTGAGAAATTTCTAATATGTAAATAGAGACAACATTAACTAGAAAACTTTAGGAAGAATATAATATCCTTTTTGAATCAAAAAGCTTTATAAAAATTTAAATAGCATAAGGTGCAGTGTAGAGATTAAATTATTTCATAATTCTAATTCTTATACAATTATTTGGTGTTTTAGCCCTGATAACATTAAATAAAATAACCTCCAAAGCTATATTTAGCTTTTAGTAATTTAATTCTATTTAGGCCATGAATCTTCAGTTCTGTTTTCAGAAAGTAATTAGCATGCAGCCTAACGAAGCAGAATTAGTAACTGTAAACAGGAAGATAAGAGGCCATTTTCACCATTTTTCTTTAGCCAAAGACAAACCTCAAGGCAGACAAGGGATTTTGGAATAGCCTTGTCATGTACTTATACCTAATGTTCAAACAAGATGAAATAGCTGCTATTACATTTTTAAAAGGCTGCTCGGACAAAACAGAGCCTTTAATACAGCACTTTGCAGATTAAAATGTCCATATAGAAGGGATTGCTAACCACCAAAGATTGCCTGCAGAGAAAGTGTTTCCTACATCAAAATCTACTGAATAAGTAGCCAGCACAATGTTCCTCAAGAGAGCAAGCATTTCTTATTGGTAAAGATGTACCTATCATGCTTTGCCAGGGAAGATGCTAAAATTTGCATACCACAAAGGTCAAGTTGCAGACAGTAATAAAGAGAACTGTATTACCTTGGAAGCCAATTAAATTGGGTCCATTACCACATTTCTGGACCCAAGATTTAAGAACACATTTTTCTAAAGTGGAGGTGTGAGGCAGCAAGTACATGCAAACATCATGAATTTTAAAAAATGGAATTGATGGCAATAATTTTATGTCTGCTTCAGAAAGTAGAGTATATCTTCCTTAGACACTACGCAGAGCTCTTAGTTGTGGAGTCTCCTCAAAAAATTGTATCCTCACCATTAAACATATCTTCAGTCCTTGACTTTTCAAGAGTCAAAAGTCTTCAGTGAGTTACTACCAGGGAGAAAGGAAAGCTAAATAACTCAGTGGTAATGTTGTCATCAGCTGTATCATAAGATGGTAAGGCTATTTGGTAAGGCTAGCTGGGTCAGCTGGGATAACTGAGGCCTTTCTCCATGTGGTTTCTCATCATGCAGAAGGCTAGCCTGGGCTTGGTCGCATGGCAGTAGTCACAGGGATTCAAAAGCAATGAGAGAGCAAGCCTACCATTCCCCCAAAATTGCTCCTATCAAGATCTCCTTGGACCTTAGATTGTTTCCGATACCTGTGACCACTCCGTAGATCTCAAAACCATCCTCTCCCTATGGCTCCTACCTCTCTTTTAACTATTTCTTCATTGTCTCTCCATGCAGACACTTCTTCCTTTTCTGGCCCCAGAGTTCTGTCCCCAAGCCCTCTTCTCTTTCCAACACTCTTCCTGAGGGAAGTGAGTCATTCCAATGACTGTATGCTAAGGATGCCAAATCTGTATTTCCAGCTGAAATGTCTCTCTTGAGATCCTGCATTACATATTTAAAGGCTTACTGGGCATCCCCACTTGGAAGACCCACAGATAACTCTAACATAAGTACAAAACTGAGCCTAGATTAGCTGGGTGTGGTGGCGCACACCTGTAGTGCCAGCTGCTCAGGAAGCTGAGGTGGGAGGATCGCTGGAGCCTGGGAGGTCAGACTGCAGTGAGCCTGAGCCATGATTGTGCCACTGCACTCCAGCCTGGATGACAGTGAAACTCTGCCCCCCACCAGCACCAAAGAAAAAAACTGAACCCAGAATCTAAATCTGAGTGGAAGGGATTCCCAGTTACATAGCTAGGTGGGCATGAATACAGGGAGGATTATAATTAAGGTCATTCTTACAAGTAATCTACCACATTTGCACAAAGCAGAAATTCATTCTGTGGTGACAATAATTAGTTTTTGGCCTGATTATAAGACTCAGCCCTTGGGTACTTGGCCAAAAGTTATATTTGGTGCACCTCTACCAACAGGCACAATAAGTATCTTATAAGCTGTATCTTTTAGCTAAGCTAGAAAGCTGTGGCTCAGACAAGTTTCTAAGGCAGATGTTAGAAACAAGCAAACAACAACATCAAAAAAAAAAAAAAAAACCGGAAGATATCAAGCATATTTCTCAATGATCAAACTTTGTTTCTACCTGAGCTCCCAGTCTGTATGAGGGCAGAAAACTTAGGATGTTTTTAGGTTTTCTCAGTCAGTTCAGGATTTTCTCAGCCACCTTCTGTTTAAGCTCAGTTGATTTTGAATTTTCCCCTCTGCCTTCTTCACTCTCTCTTTCTGAAGACTGATCTAAGATCAGCCCATACCCCAAATTCAGCTTAGATCAAGACAAGCTGAAGACAAGCTAAGATAGCCTGGAAGCAAGCAGGAAACTGCTATGCAGCTGTCTTCGGTTCTACACCATCATTACTTAAAAGGGTAAAATCTCAGCTGAACTTGGGGTATGGGCATTCTTCCATGCTGGCTTCTACTGAGGCACCCATGTCCCAGGTGATGTGGTCTACTTTCTGCTTTCTACCTCTGCTTTCTTCAGCAACCCCTCACTGAAACTGCCAATTCTTTGTAGGGTTGCTGTCGCTCAGCTCATTTCTAGGCATTTTGTGGGGCCTCTAGAAATTGTGCTTGTTTTTCTCCTTGCAAAGTGACCTAAGTTAACTCATCTGTCTTATAGTTTTCAGGTTCTTTTGGTAAGGATCAGGTATGTCCCATGATTAGGGGGACTGATGTGTCTTCTCTGTACAGTATCACTACCAGATGGTATCATACAATGCAAGCAGCATGTACAAATATTTATTAGCAAGCAAACACACACACACAAAATTCATACAATCTGTTCCTATAATTTCAGTGACATCCCTACTCTCTGCCCTTTTAGAACCTGAGAAGCATCTGTCATGAAAGGTTCACACAAACATAAAATGTAATAATATTTTTCTAAGGCAAAGCTTTCCAATAAAAATATAATGTGTCACATATATAGTTTAAATTTTCTAGTGGCCATGATTTTAAAAAGGTAAAAAAAGAAGAGGTGAAGCTAGTCTTTTGGTTTATTTGTGTTTAACTCTTGGTATGTAAGAAAAACAAAATAAATGCTGGAAACCTCACAGAAAAAAATGCGTAGCTTCATAAGGTGAGTACCTGTGTACCTGCTACCCAGGGCATGAAATAAGACTTCACTGACCTCCTCCCAAGCCTCTTCCCTTGTCCCGGCCCAATCTCAACCTACTCCTGCCCTCTGCATGTTACCAGGATGTTGACTTTTTTCTTTTTCAATTAATAGACTTTACTTTTTAGAACAGTTTTAGATTTCCAGGGGGAAGATGAGCAGATAGTATAAAGAGTTCTCATATACCTACACAGACCCACCCAGTTTCTCTTATTATTATCATCTTAGGCCAGGCACAGTGGCTTACACCTATAATCCCAGTACTTTGGGAGGCCAAGGTGGGTGGATCATATAAGCCCAGGAGTTTGAGACCAGACTGGATAACATAGGGAGGCCCTGTCTCTACAAAAAAAAATAAATAAAAATAATAACAAAAATTAGCTGGGTATGGTGGCATGTGCCTGTAGTCCCAGCTACATAGGAGGCTGAGGTGGCAGGATCACCTGAGCCCAAGGAGGTTGGGGCTGTAGTGAGCTATGATTGAATCACTGTACTCTAAACTCATTGATAGAGTGAAACCCTTTCTCAATAACAAAACAAAACAACAACAACAAAAACTTGAAACATTAGTATGGTACATTTGTTACAATTAATAAGCCAATGCTGATACATTATTAGCAACTAAAATCCATAATTTTTTCACATTTCCTTAGTTTTTACCTAATATCCCTTTCTGTTCCAGGAACCCATCTAGATTACAACATTTCTTTTAGTTGTCCTATCTCCTTGGGCTCCTCTTGGTTGTGACTGTTTTGTATATTTTCCTCATTTTTGACGACTTTGAGAGTCTCGGGGATTATTGTCTGGCATCGTATTAGTCCATTCTCATGCTGCTAATAAAGACATACCAGAGACTGGGTATCTTATAAAGAAAAAGAGGTGTAATAAACTCACAGTTCCAATGACTGGGGAGACCTTACAATCATGGCAGAAGGTAAAAGAGGAGCAAAGGCATGTCACACATGGCAGGAGGCAAGAAAGTGTGTGCAGGGGAACTGCTGTTTATAAAATCATCAGATCTCATGAGACTTATTCACTATCATGAGAACAGCATGAGAATAACCAGCCCCATGATTCAATTACCTCCCACTGCGTCCCTCCCATGACACGTGGGGATTATAAGAGCTACAATTCAAGAGGAGATTTGGATGGGGACACAGCCAAACCACATGGGGTATATCATAGGATGTCCTTCTACTGGAATTTGTCCAATATTTTCCTTGTGATTAGATTGGGGTTATGGGTATTTGTGAGAAAGATCACAGAGGTAAAATGCCATTATCATCACGTGATATCCAGGTTGTAGACCATCAGCATAATTTATGACTGTTGCTGTTGACTTTGATCACCTGGCCAAGGGTAAAATTAATTTTATTAATATATTTTGTTTGCTGCCATAATAGCTAAAATATTATCTCAACATGTAATCACTATAAAAATTATTAATGAGATATTTTGCTTTCTTTTTTTTTTAATACTAAGACTTCAAAATCAGGTGTGTTCTTTACTTGTAACACATCTCAATTTGGATTAGACACACGCCCGCATCCAGTAGCTACAAGTGGTAGTGACTACCATACCAAACAGTGCAGTTCCAAGAGGCTCCTGCCTCACAGGATTCCAGCAGAAAATGGAGCACAAGCTCTTTCCCATTGAGGTCCCCAAACATATGTTAGGGTTAAACTCAGTTAATTTTGAATTTTCCCCTCTGCCTTCTTCATTCCCTCTTACCAAGGACTGATCCAAGTCTCCCCAACATGGATTTAGCTAATCTCAGAGATCCTACCAGAATGTAAGACTCTAGTTTCTTGTTTAACTTCTTCTTCTCTTGGTGGACCCCTTCCATCTCCTTGCCCATGGGATCTTTTGCATAACTGGAGGACAGATGTCACGGTGACTCAACAGTAATTATCCAAGTCCTTTACCCTCACACCTGAAAAAGTGTCTGGGCTTTTTGTTTGCTTGTTTTTTTGTCTGTTTTGCTTCTACCTAAGAATGAAGAATTTCAATTCTGTGCTTCATTGATCTTGATGTGCCTACTTCCTTCTGAGGCAATTGAAGTGGTGCAGCCTATTCGAGGGGCTATACCTCATGGTAAGTATGAAAAAATTCAAAGGATTTTTTGAAGGAGGTGAGAAAAAAATATGTTAGTTAATATTTCACAATGTCACTGTGTCATACTCATTAATGCCACTTTAAATTAGTTATAGTCCTTTAAAAGCTGCAATGAAAGCAGCAAGATAAACATACCTTCACTCTGATACTATGTATCATACATATCATAATCAGGGTAGAACATATCTGATTTTGAAGTCTCAGAATAAAAAAAAGAAAGTAAAATAATCTGTAAAGCAGGCTCTGTACAAACTATGCATTGTTATCTTTCAGGGAAAGTCATTTTTAGCTAATTCACAATACTTACCCTGGATATTCTTACATTTTTCTCTCATTTGTGAAAGTCAACATTTTGCATCAAACTTTCAAATGTTGTCCCTTAAAAGTTATAAAATGCTGTAGCATTATGTTCCAATCTGAACAGTTTTGTCAATGGCTAGTTTCCAGGCTAGTTCTCCAAACCTACTTAATTCATATTGCAGCTGAATTAAATTACATTTGAACTGAAAATGTAATAATACTGTTATATTATTTAAGGGAGCCCTCAGCATTCAGTTACAACAAATATGTGTTCCATATATGTAAATGGCCCCTTAGGAAAAACTAAATTGGCTTCATGGTCTTAAGTATTCTCCTTCCTTCTCTACTCTCTCAATTTTCTTCTCCTGAACTATTAAATTTCATCACAGCCAGGAACTGTAACCTTCTTTTCCCCTTTTAACCAATCTTGCTAGTAGTAGATTTGCTAAAACTCGTAGAAAAAAATTTAAAAACTGTCCTTTTAGCATGGTATCCATGGAGGAGGGTGGAAGAGGTGGACATTTGGTGAGATGTACAAAAAATATTATTTTTAAGCTTAATATTTAATTTATTAAAATAATAAAATTTAGAACCTAGTTTCCCTTAAGCCTTTTAAGTTCAGTAAGTCTTATTATTCAATTAATAAGTTAGCACATTGTAATAAGGGGGCTTTGATTAATAGTCTCAAGTTGAACAAACTAAACTCCTTTCAACTAGCTGTTTACGAGCTTAGTTTAATTAAATTTCTCTTAAAACATTGTAAACTGCATTCATAAATTCAACATTTTCAATTTTCTTTTTTTAAGCACATTAATTACCTACCCTGACAAGCAACACATTCCCAAGCACTTACAGACTAAATTAAATTTATAAATACAGTATAACGAATCTCTTAAAACATTTCAGTACTACACTATTTGCAAACCATCAAATCTTCTTACACCTTTCAGCAATAAATTGCAAATCTAATTCAATTACTTCACTATATATTTCAAGTTGGAATTAAACACTTAATCTCTCAGATATTCTCACATACCCAATTATTTTAAACATTATAAATACTGCTAATGTGAAATATACACAGATTGTTTGTAAATTTAATACAAAAGTATTAATATTGTGAATTTGGTCTCTTGATTTTTCAATATGTAATTCTAAATCTTCCCAAAACTAAATTTCATGTATATACTATGACTAAGGGAATAGTTACATCATCTCAAAATGAGTTGCTCCTCCTATCCCAAGCAAGTGGAATTTATTTATTGTCAGAGATTTTTGGCCCAAGGCAGCATGTGAATTTCAGGGTGATTTTTCCAGCAGCAAAAATGGATGCATTTGGCCTTTTGAAAAATTTAGTCACTTACTTTAACTGGACACTTCAAGTATAAACCTTTCCAATAAAAATGGTGGGTTTTGTGAATCCACCTTCTGGGCTTAAGCTACACCATTATCTAATTCTTCATTTCTATTTGAGTCTGCAACCCACCCCATCCCCCATGCTTCTTCACCACTTTAATTGGATTCAATTAATCTTTTTACTGCTTGGTTGGATGGAGCATATCTTCATATTTTTGTATTTGTTTGCTATCTGTACAATCTTAAAGTCTTACTGATGACATGGGTTTGCTTTAAGGAAGGGATGGAGTCCCAGGAACTCTGTGAGACTTCTTTCTGTTTAAAGCAGGTACAAGGGGAAGATGGTATTCATCTGTGTGTAATGAGAGAGGAAAGGAGCTGGCAGGATATTAAGTTTGTGCTTAGGAGAAGAGACATAATTGTGTTACTGGAAAAGTGTCCCAATCCAGATCCCAAGAGAGGGTTCTTGACCCTCACACAAAAAAGAATTCAGGGCAAGTCCATACAATTCAACTTTATTAAGAAAGCAACTTTAATAAAGTAAAGAAACAAAAATGTAGCTTCTCCATAGACAGCAGCAGCATGGGCTGCCCAGCTGCTTATACTTATTGTTACTTCTTGATTACATGCTAAACAAGGGTGAATAATTCATGAGTTTTCTGGAAACTGAGTGGGCAATTCCCAGAACTGAGAGTTCCTCCCCCTTTTAGGCCATGTAGGATAACTTCATGACATTGCCATGGCATTTGTAAACTATCATGGCGATGGTGGGAGTCTTTTAGCATGCTGATGAATTATAATGAGGAGTGAGGACGACCAGAGGTCACTTTCATGGACATCTTGGTTTTGGTGGGATTGGCCATCTTCCTTACTGCAACCTGTTTTATCAGCATGGTCTTTGTGACCTGTATCTTGTGCTGACCTCCTATCTCATCCTGTGACTAAGAATGCCTTAACCTTCTGGGAATGCAGCGAGTAGGTCTCAGCCTTATTTTACCCAGCCCCTGTTCAAGATGGAGTCACTCTGGTTCTAAAACCTCTGACAATAGTAATCACAACCCAAGCATAGATGCCCTGCTCCATAAGTTCTTGCCTCCCCTCTGTCCTTAGTTTGCTGTCACCTCTGCCCAGTGTGGTGGTGGTGGTGGTGGTGGTAAGGGATTTTGGTAGGATCTCATCTCATTGCTACATTAAAAAAAAAAAAAGTGTATTTCTGACACCCTGATATTCCCAGAAGAATCCCTGAATGTAGACTTCATTTCCTAGTACTTCTCCACAAGCAGGCCCGAGAGCCACTGGTAACCAATGATAGTGTTTTTCTACTGGATAACTGATTTCTGTATCTCACAGCCTGTGCTGGCCTGCTTTATCTGACTACTTTGACTTGAGCCTTCCCTTTTACCGTCCCCTACTTTGCTCCCTTCTCCTCAATGGCCTTTCACTTTCTGCTCTCTCTGCTTGCTAGAGCTTTACCCTTGTTTCCTGTGCCAGTCCCCTCTCCCCTTACCTTTAACCTTTAAGTCTTAGTTTCAGTTTCACTTAGACTTGGACTAACTCCTTTTATTATAACCTCCTGTATTCTCATGGTCTTTCTCCTGGGTAGGACCTACATCCAGGTTACAATTCGTTTTCAGTGTTGTCTTCCCCACTGGGCTCCAGTGAAATAGTTGCGGCAGTGAGGGGAGTGGGTGGAGGTAAACCCTGATTTCTCTCCTCCTGCCTTCCAGTCTAATGCCAGTGTGTCCAGGGAGCCAAACCTATGTGGAAGCCAGAGGGTGAGGAACCTGCGGAAGATTGTTCAATGGGATTTAGAGCAGGGCAAATACTATTGTTATTATTATCTAATTTCAAAGTATACACCTTTCCTTATTCTTGATAAAAAGTGTTTCATTAGCATTAATCTTATATTTATTGATAAATACCAGGATTTCTTTTGGGCTCATGTGGGAAACGAAAATATGCCACCCTAAAATATACGTCTTTGGCATATTCAAGATGGCTGTTCAGCAGGGCTGCAGAGGCAGGAATGGCTCTGGAAAACTGTCCTTTGTGGGGGAGATTTGCATCTTTGGAGGAAATCTACCTTAGTGATGAAAACAGCAATGTAGAAGTGTATTCTGAAGTCCCCTTATCTGGATCTAGGAAAGATTAACACTCAGGAAAAGGAGGCTAAAAGTCTGACTCTTTTAGAGGTCTAACCCTTTTAGAGAAACTTTCCACAGGGTGCTATCTATTCTGAGGGCTGCAACCCGAGAGGCTTCACCTGCAACCCAAGACAGCCTTTGCTCACTGTGCCTTTCCTCCCCTCACCCTCCCATAACCTGTTGCCATGTTCCAAGCCCCTATTTCTTTCTGTCTGGTATAGAAACTGCAGTCATATGACCTTCTTAGAGTCTTATAACTGCAGGACTCCCATGTGCATGTGCACACTGATAAGTTTGTATGTCTTTTCTCCTGCTAATCTGACTATTGTCAATTTATTTCTTGGACTCAAACATCCAACTTCCAAAACAGATAGGGAAAACTTCCGTTGTCCCTATACTCACAGGTGGTGTTCACATAACATTGCTGTGTAACAAGCTACTCCAAAATTGCGTGGCTTAAAACAGCAACAATCACTGATTTGCTCATGAATATGCAATTTGGGCAGGGCTTGGAAGAGACAGCTTGTCTCTGCACCATATGGTAATTTGACTGGGGGCCAGAGAATCCACCTGCTCACCACTGTATCCCCAGTGCCCAGAACATGGCCTGGAACATAGGAATATATTGCTATAAAAATTGTTGACTGGCCAAATCAGTCTCAGCCTGAAACAAACCCTACTTCTAGATTGGCAGTCATTTGAGCCAATATACTTTCTTTTAAGTCAGTTTGAGATGCATTTTCTGTAGCTTACAACCAAGATTCTTAACTGATAGGAGGGAGGTTAGGAAGTAAAGGCAGAAATAGTGTCTCAGAGATGCAAGAAGTGGTGTCCAGATTACCAGGGATTAAAAAGAGCTGTTACCAGCAATGGAGGAGTAGTAGGTGTCCTGGACACCTTCTGGTGACAGTGTCCCAAAGAAATGGCAAGGTTCAGAGAGGCAGGGGTGGCCTAGGGAGGTAGCAACGTGGCCAGGGTAGGAGGAGATCCCAGCAGCAAGAACAAAATGAACCATGATTCATTCTGTAAGTAACACACAAAATCAGCAGATAGCCACCCAGATCTGAAATGACCATATAGGAGAGACAGTGGCCATCTCTGCAGAGGCCAGCAGGAACAGACAGAGTACCCAAAATGTGGGAACTGCATGGGGCCACATAGTCTGATGACTCCCAGGAAGTAAGAGGGAAGCTCAAAAAATGACTGAGACCAGTTTCTTGCCAACTTGGCCGAGTAGGAATATGGCATGAGAAATTAAGTTGATTTTTAGAAAATGATTTTTCTCAACATTAGGATTTGGAGACTAAGATTCACATCAGTCAAATAAGAGTGATCATGAGCTAAAGTTGCAAAGACTAGATGAAATGGGGAGTCGGGGGGCAGGTGAAGGGATTGGTGGGGGTTGGATGCCAAATGCTCAGTGGGTAAGGATTCTCTTGAACCCTGGGGAGAGAAAGTGATTTACAGGCGCTTCTACAACAATAGATATTTATGTTATGCAAATTAGCTTATAAATTATTGGTTAATACAGAAATGATGTCAGTGAAAGGCAAAAGCTGTGATGATTCATATGCAATTTTACCCAGTATATTAACGTTTTGTTCCACTAAGCAACAACAGTGAATGGCAAAGGAAATGCACAGAGATGAACACAGCAAGCCACAGAGGAACACCATACTGTGTAGGATACTCGTGATTCATCCCATGTTGGTCTCCTGTCTTCATTTAGCCATAGGTGAAGTTCTACTCAACTTTTGTTTATTAAATTCTTATCCCCATAAACCAATAGGCTCAACTTCTTATACCCTTTACATCAAGCTAGCAGCACTTTTTAAAAGTAAAACCTTATATTTATTTCTTTAATGAGAACTAAACTTGTCTTTTTAATTGCACTGTCATTTTACTAAGATTGATATTTTTGTGAGTATTGTGGTTAAATGGTATACATTTTAAGTGGTTTGTTCCAACCAAATATTTCCATCAGCCTTATGTTTTAATTGTGCATCTGCAGAAGTATTGTATAGATTCTTCTGGAATTTCTTGCACTTCTTGCACTAGCCTTCAGGTGTCATCACCAGCACCAGACAACTTCTGGGCTGTCCTGGGACTCCGAGAGGTGTGGGCCAGGGAAGCAGCGGACTGGGCAGCACCTGTTCTCACAATCAGCATTAATGTGTATCTTGCCTTCTCTAAACTTGCCTATTGGTCTTGTCCACTAACTATTCTTACTTAAATATCTAGCTTTGAGGACAGAGCATTGTTCTTTCTTCAAAGAGCTCCTACCACTTTTTTTTGTGGCTTTGGATAATATTCAAAGCAACTACTAAATCCACTTCTCTACCCTGACCCCTCTTCCAGGTATTACCATCTCAATACAATAACCCCAAGAGTGGCTGCTTTCATCCCCACTGAATGTCTGAGTACCACAGAGCTGGGCACCATAGAAGCACTTTGATAACTCTGAGTAATGCATGGCATGATTCCGTGCCATCTCTCTGTTCTTTCTTTCCATTTCTTCCCTGCTTCCTATCAGAAGGCTGTGTTGATGCTGTATTTATAACAAATACCCCTCCAGGTAACTGTCACTGTTCATTAAGTTTTCTATTTATACTTGACAACCTTTTTCTTATATATATAGACTTCACCAAATGAACATTTCTAACAAACAAATTGCCATAAGTTACATAACCATCGACTCCTTTGGAATCCTTTTTTGTTGCTTTTTTTTAAAAAAAAATGTTTTTAATTTGCCTAGTATAAGTGCTACTTTCTACAGAAAGCCTTCCCGGGTTTGTCTTAACCAGAATTATTCTGCCTTCCACCATGTTCTGATAGCCTTTGGTTTGCACCTATATAAAAGCACCTAAATGCCAGTGCAGAGGAGGCAGTAGAATGTGCTGGGCAACCCACAGCCTCCTGAGTTGGGAGAGCCTGGCTTTGTGTTTTGTCTCATTTAGTTTCACGGACAAGTTATGAGAACTTAACTACTCTAGGCCTCAGTTTTCTCATCATAAAATGGGAGTAGTAATATCTATCACATATGGCTGTTGTGAAAATTAAATAATGTTATCTAAGGTACTTAGCAAAGTACCTACTATAGTAGTTCTGTGTCTGGCAAATAGTAAGGATTCAATTTATCTTGGATATTATTTATAGTATTTTGGGCATTTAACCATTCGCTTAATAAATATAATAATTAATACATAAATAATAAATATAATAAATATTGTGAATAAACATTCATTCACTTACATAAATATCAACAAATATAAATACTCTAGTGGGGACAGACACATGTAACCAAACAAATACATAATATAATATCGAGTACTGGTAAGTGTGGTGAAGAAAAATCAAGGGGATAAAGGAAATAGAGAAGGATGAGGGGTGTAGATGCAGTGGATACATAAGAAGACTTCTCTGAGGAGGTGACACTGGGGCAGACACCTGAGGGCAATGAGGGAGGGAGGCATGAGAATGTCTGGGGAAAGAACATTCCAGGCAGAGGAAATAGCAAGGCCAAAGGGAACATTGCTGACCTGTTTGAGGAACAGCAAGAAGGGAGTAAGGCAAAGTGGGAAGAGTAGAAGCCAGAGAGATGGATGGGACGTGGAGAGGATGCGGAGGCAGGCCAGATTGCAGGGCCAGATAGCTTGTGCAGGTCTTTGGAGTGTCTATAACATTTCACAGAATTTAGTAGCAAATACTGTATTTTTCAGTTTATAAATCAGAGTCCAAGAGTAACTGCCTTCATTTTTTTTTTTTGAGACAGAGTCTTGCTCTGTTGCCCAGGTTGGAGTGCAGTGGCATGATCTCACCTCACTGCAATCTCTGCCTCCCGGGTTCAAGCAATTCTCTTTCCTCAGTGTCCCAAGTAGCTGAGACTACAGGCACACACCACCACACCCAGCTAATTTTTGTATTTTTAGTAGAGACAGGGTTTTGCCATGTTGGCCAAGCTGGCCTCAATCATCTCCTGACCTCAGGTGATCCACCTGCCTTGGCCTTCCAAAGTGCTGGGATTACAGGCATGAGCCACCACACCCAGCCTGCCTTCATTTTTCTAGAGCTAAACTAGAGTTAAACTGTCCTTCCCAGATGCTTAAGGAACATTACATCTTTAGAAAGGAAGGATATTCATCTGGCTGACATTCCTTAACTGTCTACACTGTCCTTTGCTAAATGTATGATCTTGTCTGGTTTTTAAATGTCACCTCTTCAGACTGGCATGTGTTGAGATGTCCATATCCCCATCTGGTCTTTGGCCACAACCTGTAACCTTGTACTTTGCTGTACCCTTGGCATAACCTCCTAGTTATCTGATTTTGTCTTTCAGCTAACTTTTACAGCCTTCTGAAGAAGAGGAGAAATCTAGAAAAGTCCATTTGTTCTCTTAGCTTGCAGGCTTCTGAGGCCTAGTGGGATCCCATACAGGCTTTTGTGCTGAGCTGTAGCAAAGTGGAATGGAATTTCCATGAGACTCAGCCTTCAGATTTCAGATGGGAAGCTGGCACAAATCTCCTGTACCCTCAGATCACCCTAAACTTATCTAGACATCTGGAGCTAATCCTAGATAAGGGTAGATGATTTTGTTCTTACTTTAGTTAAGATAGATAATTTAAATCTTATTTTCCTTGCCCTCATATCCCACCCCAGCCTGGAAAATTATTATGCAGTGTTAGGGGAAGGAGTGGGAAGCAGCAAATCTTTTCTGATTTACATCTGGACCCAGGCTCTTGAATTTAGAACAAAAATGTTAGACTACCTTTGTCCTCTAGTTCTGCCCCTCTGAGGTGACAAGACTCCCTACCAATGACCTACATGGGGATGGTCACAGGACAGAAAAAAATCTGTGAGGAAAAAACATTGGCTAATATTTCACAATGTCATATTGCCACATTTGTAACTATTTACACTTTCTAAATGTATTTGGTCAAGAAAAAGGGTAAGAACAAGAGAGAGAACTGTTCACAAGTACATTCTGGTAGACTGGGTCAGTTTATGGACTGTATCAATCAGTGTCCAGTCAGGAGACAGAAACCACACAGTAAATCAAACAGGAAATATTTAACAAATAGAATGATCAATTATAACAAGTGATTAATTTTAAAAATGTAGAGGGAATTCTAAAGAATACTCAAAAGGACTGAGGGAAAATACCCAACGAAGGACAAACTTAGAAATGGGAGTGCTGGGAATCCTTTCTAAGGTGGGATTCAGACCTCATTGGAGAAGGTATTGCTGTAGCCACTGGATAATGAAGAAGTTGGCTGCATTTTCCTGAGCTCAGGCAGGGTCTATCATCACCAGGTAGAGGCCAGAGAGCAGAAAACATGGATGGGAGTGGCCACAGGAAACACATTCCCAGAATGCAGGTGGGCTGAGGCTTGGTAGCCAACTGTGAGGATGTCTGCAAGACTCACTGGATCCATTAGCAGAGATGCCAGTGAAACCTGATAGAAGTGAGTGCTACCGCATGTCCCTCTCCAAGGCATCTTTGTCAGTGGCAAAATAAGTGCAAGAAAAAGAAAACAGAAAGACACCAGAACTAGGAAGAGAACCCCCTTTCCCCTGTAGTTTCCCTTCAATGCTCTCTATGTTTAGCATGGTGCTAGTGGCAAAGATGAAATCCTTACAGGGCCTGGTTCCATTAACAGAGAGGAAGCAATGAAAGATGAATTTGGAGCTGAGAGGCAATAAATTGATAACCAATGTGTGGATAAAATGTAGTGTTAAATGTGATCAGTTGGGTGTTAGCAGGGCCTCTATAAGAATAACTGATTGAGAGTTGAGCACCAGACATTGTAGCAAGTAGTAATGATATAACGAATACTCTGCCCTCCGGGAGTTTGCATTTAGGGCGGGAGCAGGCATAGATTGACTGACAATAAATAAATAAACAAAAACACAGATCATAATTGGTGCCATGACAAAAGTAAATAGAAAACCATGATAGAGAATAAGAAGGGGCCTTTTTCAGTTAGGCACAGGGTTTCATGTCTATAATCCCAGAACTTTGGGAGGCTGAGGTGAGACAACCACTTGAGTGCAGGAGCTGGAGACCAGCCTGGGCAACATGAGGGGACTCCCATCTCTAAAAAATGGTTAAAAAATAGCTGGTGCATGAAGGTGGTCCCAGCTACTCAGGAGGCTGAGATAAGAGGATCATTTGATCCTAGGAGGTCAAGTGATCACCCCACCGCACTCCATGGCCTGGGTGACAAGTCAGACCTTGCCTAAAAAAAAGAAAAGAGAGAGACCCTTTTTAGAATAGGCAGACATGAAGGACCTCTCTGAAGAGTTAGCAAAAATTCTGAATGATCTTGAAATGGTCAAAAAGATTACTAAATCTCTTGACCAGTGCACTCTTCAAGTTATTCTCTGCCTATCATTTTAGCTATACCTGAGCTACTTTATAACTGTGTAAATTGCAGATAATTGATAACAGTGCAAATGAATCCTGTCCTTGGACATGCAAATGAATTCTGTCCTGTGAAAGTACAATTGATCTCCATTCCCCTACCCCTCTCTGGAAGAAGTCAGTGTTGCATATATTTAGCAAATTCATTTTCAGATGCATAATAGCCTGTATGCGTAACTGCTCTTTGGATCCTCCTTTTAATCCAATGTAACATCTTACGGGTTCCTTCATTAATTAGTGAGTTAAGTGATATTTTTAATATGTTCATTTTGTATTCATAAGAGAGTTATAACTTACCTTTAAAAAAATAATTACAGTGAGCTATGACCATGCTACTGCACTTCAACCTGGGCAGCAGAATAAGACCCTGTCTCAAAAAAAAAAAAAAAAAGTCATCCTTTAACACATTTAAATTCAGTCCCCCAAAGATTCCAGTGTGAGGGATACTCAGCCAACATTTACATCATATCAGGATTGAATGAGCCGAACAGACTGTCTACTCCTTCATTATTTGTGTGTTAACACATGCCAAAAATCACCTCTGCGAGATGAGGTCAAGAGACAACACAGGCTTTCAATTTAGAGATCTGACACACTTTTATCAAGAGTGCTCATGAAATCAAGGATACATTGATTTTTCTAACATTGTTGGCAGTTAAAAGAATGTTTAACAGGACTCATATATTTCTGAGCTCATGGTAGAGTCACATTCATAGAATTTTAAAATAGCATAGAAAACTTAGAAATCATGTAGTTCAATCCTCTCATTTTATAGATGAATTAGCCAGGCCAAGAAAGCCTGGGTGACTTGTTCAAGATCATCAACTAATTTATGGCAAGCTGAGATACAAATTGTTCTCTTCCTCTTACTCCTGTACTCTCTTACCAGCAAGATGTTGGAGCCAATTAGAATTTCAAAAATGATTCCTAACAATGGCCTCCATCTCTTCTTTCTCCGTTTATACATAATATTCACTCTGAAAAGAATGGGAGTGTGTGTGTCAGTGAGGGATGGTATATGTTAAGGAAAGAGTTTTGGATCCAAAAACAGTATTGGTTTTTCATCTGATTTGACTATGTATTTCTGTTTCTGAGTTTCTGTTTCTTTAACAGCAAACTGGGCATAGATTCTTATTAAATAGTTATTAAATATTAATAACAAACTGCATGATTAAGATTACTAGGATTAACAATAATCTATATAAATAAGCTTGCACATAGTAAGTGCTCAAAAGCCATAGCTAGCATTAAATGGTAACCCCCCTCCCCTAAATCATCTATATGCCATGAAAACCCTTCAGTATCTGAGGAATGAGCAGTTGACAGTACTGACACTTTTATAATAAATTAGAATGTTATGTTTAAATGAAAGTTATACACACACCCCCACACAGCTGTCTGTTAAAAAAAAAAATCTGTCTTTATTTGAATGAACAATCCCCAAACATAAGTCAACTCTATACAAATCAATATTCTCTCCACCTCCCACTGTTTCATTTGGATGCTTGAAAACAATTCGTATGTCTTTAGACACAATCTGCTTACTTTCAAATTGCCTAAAAGAAAACATAAAACACTGCATTTTAAAAAGTACAATAATGGGCCATGAAGAATGAGGCAATCCAAGTGAAGGCACAGCTCTGTATGCTAGATCTACTGCACAGGTGAGGGGAGGCTAAGCATGATGATGACCCAAGGCTTATCCCCATCAGTAAAAATGACCAATATTTGCTAAATACCTTACAGTGAACACAGGATCTTCCTTCCTTCTCTCTCTCTCTCCTCCCTGCCTTTCTTCATTTGTTTCTTTTTTTTGAGACAGGGTCTCACTCTGTCACCCAAGCTGGAGTGCAGTGGCATGGTCTTGACTCACTGCAGACTCAACCTCCTGGCTAGAGCAATCCTTCTACCTCAGCCTCTCCAGTAGCTGGGACCACAGGTACAGGCACCAGGCCTGGCTAATTTCTTTGGATCTTACATAGAGATGGGGTTTCACCATGTTGCCCAGGCTGCTCTCTAACTCTTGGGCTCAAGGGATTCTTCCCAGGATTTTTATTGTATTATTCTGTTCTCACACTGTAAATAAAAACATACCCAAGACTGGGTAATTTATATAAAGGGAAGAGGTTTAATTGACTCACAGTTCAGCATGGCTGGAGGGGCCTCAGAAAACTGACAACATGGTAGAAAGGGAAGCCATTATGTTCTTCACATGGAAGCAGCAAGGAGAAGTACCGAGCAAAAGGGGGGAAAGCCCCTTATAACATCATCAGATCTCGTGAGAACTCACTCACTATTATGAGAACAGCATGAGGGTAACTGCCCCAATGATAAAATTATCTCCCACTGGGTCCTTCCCACAACACATGGGGATTATGGGAACTACAATCCAAGATGAGATTTAGGTAGGGACAGAGCCAAACCATATCATTCCAGGCCTGACCCTTCCCAAATCTCATGTCCTCACATTTTAAAGCACAATCATGCCCTTCCGACCATCCTCCAAAGTCTTAACTCATTCAGGTATTAACGGAAAAGTCCAAGTCCAAAGTCATCTGAGACAAGGCAAGTCCCTTCTACCTATGAGCCTGTAAAATCAAAAGCAAGTTAATTACTTCCTATAATGTAGGGAGTTGCAGGCATTGGGTAAATGCACCCATTCTGAATGGAAGAAATTGGCCAAAATGAAGGGCCTAGAGGCCCCATACAAGTCTGAAATACAATAAGGCAGTCAATAAACCTTAAAGTTCCAAAATGAGCTCCTTTGACTATGTCTCACATCCAGGTCATGCTAATGCAAGAGGTGGGCTCCCAAAGCCTCAGACAGCTATGGCCCTATGGCTTTGCAGGACACAGCCACCACCTCCCAGCTTCCTTCACGGGCTGGTTTTGAGTGTCTGTGGCTTTTCCAGGTGCACAGTGAAAGCTGGTGGTGGATCTACCTTTCTGGGGTGTGGAGGACAGTGGCCCTCTTCTCACAGCTCCACTAGGCAGTGCCCCAGTGGGGACTCTGTGTGGGGCTTCAACCTCACATTTCCCTTCTGCACTGTCCTAACAGAAGTTCTGCATGAGAGATCTACCACTGCAGCAAACTTCTGCCTGGACATCCAGGCATTTCTACATATCCTCTGAAATCTAGGCAGAGGTTCCCAAACCTCAATGCTTGAATTCTGGGTACCCACAGGCTGAATACCATGTGGAAGCTGCCAAGGCTTGGGGCTTACACCCTCTGAAGCCATGGCCTGAGCTGTACCTTAGCCTCCGTTAACCACAGCTGGGAAACAGGGCAGCAAGTCCCAAGGCTGCATAAAGCAGCAAGGCCCTGGGCCTGTCCCACAAAATCATCTTTCCCTCCTAGGCCTCTGGGTCTATGATTGGAGGGGCTCCTTTGAAGACCTCTGACATGCCCTGGAGACATTTTCCCCATTGTCTTGGGGATTAATATTTGGCTGCACATTACTTAGGCAAATTTCTGCATCTGGCCTGAATTTCTCCTTCGAAAATAGGTTTTCCTTTTTTATCACATTGTCAGGCTGCAAATTCCAAACTTTTATGCTCTGCTTTCCTTTTAAACATAAGTTCCAATTCCAAACCATATATTTGTGAACACATAAAACTGAATACTTTTAACAGCACCCAAGTCACCTCTTGAATGCTTCGCTGCTCAGAAATTTCTTCCACCAGACACCCTAAATCATCTCTCTCAAGTTCAAAGTTCCACAGATCTCTAGGGCAGGGGCAAAATGCCAACAATCCCTTTGCTAAAACATAGCAAGAGTCACCTTTAGTCCAGTTCCCAATAAGATCATCTCCCTCTAGGACCACCTCAGCTTGGACTTCATTGTCCATATCACTGTCAGCATTTTGGTCAAAGCCATTCAACAAGTCTCTAGGGAGTTCCAAACTTCCCCACATCTTTCTGTCTTTTGAGCCCTCCAAGTTTCTAGGAAGTTCCAAACTTCCCCACATTTTCCTGTCTTCCTCTGAGCCTCCAAACTGTTCTAACCTCTGCCTCTTACCCGGTTCCAAGGCACTTCCACTTTTTTGGGTATCCTTATAGTAGCACCCCACTCCCAGTACCAATTTACTGTATTAGTCTGTTCTCATGCTGCTAACAAAGACACACCCAAAACTGGGTAATTTATAAAGGAAAGAGGTTTAATTGACTCACAGTTCAGCAGGGCTGGGGAGGCCTCAGGAAAGTGATCATCACAGTGGAAGGGGAAGCCAACTTCACATGGAGGCAGCAGGGAGGAATGCTGAGCAAAAGGGGGAAAAGTCCCTTATAAAACCACCAGATCTGTGAGAACTCACTCACTATCATGAGAACAGCATGAAGGTAACTGCCCCCTGATTAAATTACCTCACACTGGGTCCCTCCTAAAACACATGTGGATTATAGGAACTACAATTCAAGATGAGATTTGAGTGGGGACACAGCCAAACCATATCATTCATAGATATAATTTTTTTTTTTGAGACAAAGTCTGGCACTGTGGCCTCCACTGGCCTCCACTGGAGTGCAATGACGTGATCTCAGCTCACTGCAACCTCCGCTTCCTGGGTTCAAGTGATTCTCCTGCCTCAGCCTCCCAAGTAGCCAAGATTACGGGCATCTGTCACCACACCCGGCTTATTTTTTGTATTTTTTGTAGAGATGGGGTTTCACTATGTCGGCCAGGTTGGTCTCGAACTCCTGACCTCGTGATCCACTTGTCTCAGACTCCTGAAGTGCGGGGATTACAGGTGTGAGCCACCGTGCCCAGCCCATATATGTAACTTTAAAAGTATTCTTACAGAACCAAAGAAAGGCTGATATATACTTCCTGTGGCAACAGAAGCAGAAGTAGGGAAACCTATTCAGACAAACTGGCTCTCTAGAGTATTGAATTTACTTTATTGCTGCATCAGTTTGCCAGGGCTGCTGTAAAAAAGCACAACAAATTGGGAGGCTTAGAACAACAGGAATTTACTGTCTCACAGTTCTAGAGGCCAGATGTCCAAAATCGAGGTGTCAGTAGTGCCACAGTTCTGCGAAGGTACTAAGAAAGAACCTGTTCCTGGCCTTTCTCCTAACTTCCAGTAGTTCCTTGGCTTGTGGCAGCACAATTCCAGTCTTTACATGGTATTTTAGCTGCATGTATATATATTTCTGTGTCTAAATTTCTCCATTATATGAGGCCACCAATCACACTGGATTAGGGTGCACCCTAATGACCTCATCTTAACTTGAGCATGTGCAAAGACCTTATTTCCAAATAAGGTCAAATTTATAGTCATTGAGGGTTATATGAAATTTGGGGACACACAATTCAACCTGTAAGAATTGGTTATAGGTTCCTTCCTTCTTTTAAGTTTGCCAAACACGCTGATGGCCAACAGCACTCTCACTCATCCATTTGTTCGTTAAACATTTGCATGCATCAGGCTCTGTTCTGGTGTTGATGCAAAAAATAAAAACAAAATTGAATACAGACCCTGTCCTTGAGAAATCGCATTTAGGAGGGAATCAGAGGCACATCATTATGATAATAAGTACTATTATTGAGTAGGTATTGCTAGGTATTATAATAGGCACTTTTCAACTAATTTTTACAATAGTGTGATAAGTGATGTATCAGAAACATACTTGGAGAACCCAGGGAGGTCCTAAATTTGTCCCAGGGTTCAGGAATACTTTCAGAAATTAAGTATTATTTCATCTGAGTCTAAACGGGTGCGTAGAAATATCCTAGGTAGCTCAAAGGTGGTTATATTGAGTACTGGATCCAAATAAGAGAATTTTATAGAGGAAAACACAGCACATACAAAGGTTAAGAGACAAACTGTAAACCCCAGGAGGGCTGGGATTTTTGTCTATTTTATTAAGTAACTCCTATATCTCTGGTGCTTTGAACAGTGCCTAGTTCATTCAAGAAGTAGTCAATGAATGAATTTAAGGGCATCATATATTAAGGGATGGCATGGCCTGCAGCTCACTGTCACTGTAAAAGTAGACAAAAATCTAGTCTCAAAGAGCCCGGTAAACTACATAAAATATGAGAGATTAGGGCTGATATGTTGATGATACATATCGCTGGTATTAAAAAATTCCAGGAAGTCCAGGAATGCCTGGCATCTGTCCTGCCAATTACCCTTTTCCCCAGACCATGTACAGGGGTGAGGCACCAAAGGACTGGGGGGTTGGGGAGTGGGGCACAGCTCCACGTTCTCCAAAGTAGGGTTCTCTGGCAAAAGCAGGATTGAAGCACATGCTTTGGACTTGAAATGTACGTGGAGCCTCCTACTCTCCTCCTTCCACTCCATCCTCCTCTCTGCGCCCGACTCCACCATTGGCTCCTGAAGGACACCGGACAATCTCCCGGCCTTCCCCAAGTCCCACGGGAGGAATCGCTGAGCGCGCCCCGGCCCGCCGGCCCCGCCCTCTTACCCTCTGGAACGCAGCGAAAGCGCACGCGCGCCTCCTCAAGCAGAGCGCGCGCCCGAGAGCTTCCCGCATCCCCGTGCTCATCCGGGTCTCAGAGAGCCTCGGCCAATGGTAGCCGCTCACGGCCCTCAGGGGCGGGGCTAAGCCTTCCCTCACAAGGGGCCTGTGGTCAACGCGGGTGCCTTCGATGGACAGCCGCCAGTCGGTACAGGAAAGGGGCAGAGGCAGTGGGCTCAGCGTGTGGGCAAGGGTCAACAGTTTTGGGATCAAGCGGCTGCCGCTCCTCCAAAAGCGACTGAAGTGCTAGCAGATTTCCCCCTCCGAGCCAGTGTAGTAAACACACTTCAGAAACGTGAGGTGCCGGTGGTCACGTGGGAAGTGCGCCGTCCAATGAGGAGCCGGGGGCGGGGCCGAGGCCGCTGACGCGGCGGCGGCGGCAGAGTCACCCGGGCAGCCTCGGGACCGGTCACCGGCCGGCAATAGTCCAGCGGCCTCGACCACCGTCTCCGTCCTCCATCCCGGTCCTTTCTCCCGGGCCGAGAGACAGCGTCGCCGACTGGGGCTCATTCCCCTCCCGTTCTCCTTGGTGACTCACCTCGGGCGGGCCGTTTTGTCTTCAGGGGCCGCCTCGGTTTGGGCGAGGTTTCCGTGACGAACCTCCTGGGGCCGTCCGTGCCGGCTCAGGCAGTCGTGGCGGCTCGAGCTCGTGGAACTTGCTCAGGCTCCGGAGGTCCGAGGCCCTCGAAGTTATGCGGCGCCTCCAGACGGTTGTGGCGGGCGCGGGCTCCTAAAGGGCGTCACACCCGGACTCTGCGGGCTGGGCAACCTCCATTCATCTTCCCACTGCGCCTCCAGCGCCCCCGCCTTCTCCGGTCCTCTCCTCAGAGTCATTTTTTCCTGCGCCCCCCTCTGCCGCCCTTTCCTCATTCCCCGGGTGAGGCAATTCTCTTGGAAGCGAAGGTGTCGGCTATGAGCCGGAGCCTCCTTCCTTGAATTTCTCTCTGGAGGAACCGCCGCGCCCCCCGGCATGGGGGTGAACGCCGTGCACTGGTTCCGAAAGGGGCTCCGGCTCCACGACAACCCCGCCCTGAAGGAGTGCATTCAGGGCGCCGACACCATCCGCTGCGTCTACATCCTGGACCCCTGGTTTGCCGGCTCCTCCAATGTGGGCATCAACAGGTGGCGGTGAGTCACAGGCCCGTGGGAAATGGATTGGGGTGTTTAATAAATCTGATATTAATGAATTCCATGCGATCCGTCAAATCTGAAAATTTGACGTGGGACTGCCTTGCTTATATCGCTTAAGAATTGTAGGTGTGTTAAGTATTAAATAGAACTGACTTAATAGTTCTCTGGCCGGAGAGTACTGACGACTGGAACACTCTGCCTTCATCAGTGAGTTATGTGTCTTTCTGTGCTAACAGGAGCTCTTCCACTGGATTTGTGGAGAATTCTTAGTGCTGGAGTTAAAGAAACACCCTTTCTGTCCTTAGTGGCCTGTATATGAATTCCCTTGGCCTCTTTGTGGCATTCGAAAGGATTGTGGTGTTTCCTGTTTATGTTCGTGTCTAGGTAACTCATAGTATGGAGAATAATCATTCATTCAGTACAGCCTGCTCCAAATCCAGTTTTCTTCCCCCTTGAGGTTACTGTGGGAAAAGCAAGGCAAACAACATTATCTGGTTTCTCTGCTTAGTTCTTCCTCTCAACTCCTCCTTGTGGTAGCCGAGACAAAGCACAGTTTGTCTTTCTAGGCAAGATGTAGTCCTTCTAGGGATCAGAGCACTGAAAGAAATCTTAGAGACGCTTTGCAGTCTTTTCCTGAAACACCAGTCTACATGATTGTTAGGCCCCCTGGTGGACATGAAAGCATTAGCTCGATAGATTATTGATCACTTACCACCATATGCCAGGCACTGATTTAAATGCTAGGGCTACAGCAGTGAATGAAAGACAAAAAGTCATGTCTTCGACCAGAAAGTAAAATAGATAGTATTTTAGGTGGTGATAAGGGTTGGGAAGAAAAATAGAGCAGAGTAAAGGAATAAAGAATACAAGGGTAGGGATGGGGTTGCAATTTTAAATATAATAATCAGGGGAAAAGTCACAGAGAAGATGCCAGTTGAGCAGACCCAAAGGAGGTGGTGGGATGCAGATATCTAGGGGAAGACCATTCCAGGCAAAGGGAAGAGTAAGGAAAAAAGCAGAAATGTGCTTGAACTTTGGAAGGAAGAGCAAAAGAATCCGGTATGACTGGAGCAGAATAAGTGGGGAAAAAATAGTAGATGATGAGGTCAGAGTTGACTTAGGGTCAGATCGAAGAGAGCCTTATAAGCAGTTTTCAAGATTTGGGTTTTTACCCAGAGTGAAATGGGAATAACTCTAGGATTATGAGCAGAGAAGTAATGTGATCTGGCATAAGTTTGAAAAATAATTTCTCTGCTTGTGATTCTGAATTGGGGAGTGGAGGTGGACAAGAAGCAGGAAGTCTAGTTAAGAAGCTGTTGGTACTCATCCAGGTGAAACGTGATAACAGCTTGAACTATAGCAACAACCATGGACGTGGTGAGAAATAAACAGATTGTGGTTATATTGTGAAGGCACAATACACAGTATTTGTTGGCAGATTGGATGTGTAATGAGAGAGAAAGAAAAGGAGTTAGGCTGGTGGTGGTGGGTCATGCCTGTAATCCCAACACTTCGGAAGGCTGAGACTTGCAGGTCACTTGAAGCCAGGAATTTGAGACCAACCTGGTCATCATGGCAAAACCCTGTCTCTATTAATACTAAAAATACAAAAATTAGCCGGGCATGGTGGTGCATGCCTGTAATCCCCGCTACTCAGAAGGCTGAGGCTGAAACAAGGCTCAATCCTTGCTTGAACCTAGGAGACGGAGGTTGCAGTGAGCCGAGATCATGCCACTGCACTCCAGCCTGAGTGACAAAGTACTCTGTCTCAGAAGAAAAAAAGGAGTTATAGTTTGGTGCTACATAAAAAGCACCAAAAATCAGTGCTATTTATGTAGTAACTAGCTCATTTTGAGAAAATTTTTGGCTTGAGAAACTAAAAGGATGGGGCTACACTTTGCTAAGAAAGTGAAACCAGTTGGAGAAGCCATTGGGAGGGTCATTGGCGTTCTCTTTCATTAAGTCATTAAGTTTGAGATGTGTTTTACACATTCAAATGGAGATAGCAGATAGGCAGTTGGCTATATCTGGAACTCAAGACAGAGATCCATGCAGGAAATATAAATTGGAGAATTCATCAGTTTATAGACAATATATAAAGCCATGTATTCATCCATCCATTTATCGAACAAATATTTGTCAAGCACCTACTATGTGCCAGCCACTGTTTTAGGTGCAGGGGATCCAGTATAAACAAAATAGCCCAATCCTTACCCTGTTGAAGCTACATTCTAGTGGAACCATCAGGCTGAAAGCATTTAGAAAGTGAGATAGCCCAGAGATGCAAGTGGTGCAAGGGCTGAACCTTGAATACTCTTAATGCTTATAAATTGTGGAGCTGTGGAAGAACCAGCTTATGAGACGCCAAGGAGCCACTAGTATTGTAAGAACAAAACCCAGAAGAGTATGGTGTCTTAGTAGCTAAGTAAAGAAAGTATCTTGGCCAGACATGGTGGCTCATGCCTGTAATCTCAGCACTTTGGGAGGCTGAGGTAGGCAGATCACTTGAGGCCGGGAGTTTGAGACCAGCCTGACCAATATGGTAAAACCCCACCTCTACTAAAAAATAGAAAAATTAGCAGGGCATGATGGCACATACCTGTAATCCCAGCTACTCAAAGAGGCTTGGGCATAAGAAGCGCTTGAACCCAGGAGGTGGAGGTTGCAGTGAGCTGAGATCGTGCTATTGCACTCCAGTCTGAGCAACAGAGCCAGACTGTCTCAATAAAAAATGAAAGAAAGACAGTATTTCAAGGAGGAGAGAGTGTTTTACTTATATCAGATGCTACTGATAGGTCAAGTAAGATAAGAACTGAAAAATAAAAATTGGATTTAGCAATTTGAGGTCTTTTGGAATTTTATCTGGAGTGGTTTTGGTAGTGTCAGAGGCAAAGGTCTTTTTGGAATCACTCATAGTACCAAATTCAGTGCTTTTTATACAGTAGTAGCTCAGTTACTGTTTGTTGAATGAAGTGATATCTTGGAGTCAATGATTTTTATATTTAAACAGCTTTATTAATTTACTTATTGACTATGAGATAATGCCCAAATTCCTTAGCCAGAGAAGATCTGCCTTTTGCCCTATGTATTTCATCTCCTACTGATGACAATATGTGATTTCAACTCCAGGTGAAAACCTTCTTAGTTTTCTTTAGATACTCTTGTATTTTCTTCCATTAACACTTTTTAGACTTGGATTTAACAGAAAAGCAAAATTTTAAATAATTATTTTACCTAATAAGCACATTAACAAAGCTACTTTTTGATACTGCCATCATTTCATTTAAAAAGGATGTTTTAATATTTAAACGAAAAAAGTTTGGCAGAGCTTAGCGTCTCTTGCCTGTAATTCCAGCTACTCAGGAGGCTGAGGCCGGAGAATCACTCAGGAGTAGAGCCCAGGAGTTGGAAGCTGCAGTGAGCTGTGAATGGGCTACTGCACTCCAGCCTGGGTAACAGAGAGAGACCCTATCTCTTAAAAAAAAAAAAATTTCAAGGACATTGTCTCAAAATAAAGTATTTTGACTTGCATAAATTTAGCTTTATGAAAATTCACATCTCTTATAAAAATTATAATACAAAAACTTATATTCTAATATTCACAGAAGCGTTATTCATAATAGCCAAAAAGTGGAAATAACCCAGGTGGCCATCAGTTGATGAATGGATAAACAAAATGTGGTATATCCATATAATGGAATATTATTTAGCCTTAAAAAGGAATGAAATACTGATACATGCTACAAAATGTATGAATGAACCTTGAAAATAAACTAAGTGAAAGAAGCCAGTCACAAAATTCCATGTATTATATGATTCTGTTTATATGGAATTTCTACAGTGGGCAAATCTATAGAGACAGGAAGCAGATTAGTGGCTCCTTAGGATTGAGGAAGCTGGGGAATTGGGAGGTGATAGCTAAGGGGCACAAGGTTTCTTTTTTAAGGTGATGAAACTGTTCTAGAAGGGGATGGATGATTGTACAACTCTGTGCTTGTCTGGGATGATTAACATAGTCTGAACTCTTACACCACTTTTTGCTGTTGCTTCTCACATCACTCTTAGCATTTCCTGCCCTCATTTGCGAATGTTAGTATTGTTTTATTAATAGTTTGTTCGAGCTGCTGTAACAAGATACCTTTAGACTAGGTAGTTTATAAACAAGAGGAATTTATTTCTTACAGTTTTGAAAGGAGTCCAGAATCAAGGCACCAGCAGATTCAGTGTCAGTGAGGCTCTCTGCTTCATAGATGATGCTTTCTGTGTCCTCACATGGTGGAAGGGGTTAACAAGTTTCTGCAGCCCCTTTTATAAGAGTACTCTCTTAGTCTGTTTGAATTATTATAAAGGGATGCCTGAGACTGGGTAATTTATAAAGACAATAGATTTACTTGGTTCATAATTTTGCAGGCTTTACAAGAAGTATGGCATCAGCATCTGATTCTAGTGAGAACCTCAGAAAGCTTTTAATCGTGATGGAAGGGGAAGTGGAGCTGGCATGTCACATGGTGAGAGAGAGAAGGGAGGGGTATCAGGCTCTTTTTAACAATTAATTCTTCTGTTAATTAATAGGAGTGAGAAGTCACTCATTACGTGATAGCACCAAACTATTCATGAGGGATCTTCTCTCATGTTACAAACACCTCTCACCTCCAACGTTGGGGATAACATTTTAACATGACATTTGGTGGGGACAGATATCTAAACTATATCATTCTATCTCTAGTCCCCAAAATCTCTCGTCTTATTTATTTTTTATTATTCTTTTATTTTTATTTTTGAGATGGGGTCTCACTCTGTTGCCCAGGCTGCAGTGCAGAGGCACTATCGTGGCTCACTGTAGTCTCAACCACTTGGGTTCAAGCAGTTCTCCCACCTCGGCCTCCCAAGTAGCTGGGACCACAGGCATGCATCACCATGGCCAGCTAATTTTTTTATTACTTGTAAAGGTGAGATCTCACTATGTTGCTCAAGCTGTCTCATACTCCTAGGCTCAAACAGTTCTCCTGCCTCGGCCTTCCAAAGTGCTGGGATTATAGGTGTGAGCCACCATGCCCACCCTCTTGTCTTTTTTCTATTGTAAAATATAATCATCTCTTTCAGAGTCCCTAGAAGTCTTAACTAGTTTCAGCATCAACTCAAAGTCTAATGTCTTATTGAGATGCAAGGCAAGTTCCTTAAAGCTATGAGCCTGTAAGATCAAAAACAAGTTATTTACTTTTAAGATACGATGATGGAACAGACACTGGGTAAACATTTCCATTTTATTTATTTATTTATTTGAGATGGAGTTTCACTCTTGTTACCCAGGCTGGAGTGCAACGGTATGATCTCAGCTCAGTGCAACCTCCGTATCCCAGGTTCAAGCAATTCTCCTGCCTCAGCCTCCTGAGTAGCTGGGATTACAGGCACCTGCCACCACGCCCAGCTAATTTTTTGTATTTTTAGTAGAGAAAGGGATTCTTCATGTTGACCAGGCTGGTCTCAAACTGCCAACCTCTGGTGATCCACCAGCTCAGCCTCCCAAAGTGCTGGGATTACGGGTGTGAGCCACCAGGACTGACTGACATTTCCATTTTAAAATGGAAATACTAACAAAAAGGGCCCACCCAAGTCTGAAACCCAGTAGGGCAGAGAGTAAGTCTTATAGCTCTAAAATAATCTCTCTTGACTAGTGTCCCATAAATGAGCACAATGGTCAAAGAGGTGGGTTCTCGAAGCCTCTGGCAGCCCCATCTCTATGGCTTGGTTGGGCACAGACCACATGGCTTCTTTCATGGATTGGAGTCTAATGTCTGTCACTTTTCCAGGCTAACAGTGTATGCTGTTTTCATCCAAAGAATTCTTTTAATCTTTCCACTTCCTCACTTTCCACTCCCTCCCACATCCTGAGCACACTGATACAAGAGGTGGGCTCTCAAAACCTTGGGCAGCTGCATCTCTATGGCTGGGTTGGGTATAGCCCACATGGTTGCTCTCAGGATTGGAGGCTAATGTCTGTCACTTTTCCAGGTTGAGGGTGTATGCTATTTTCATCCAAAGAATACTTTTAATCTTTCCACTTTCTGACTTTTCTTTCTCTTTCTTTTTCTCTTTCTCTCTTTCTCTCTCTCTCTTTTTCTTTCTCTTTCTCTCTTCCTCTCTTTCTCTTTCTTCTTCCTTTTTTTTTTTTTTTTTAAGTTTAAACCTTTGTCCACACCTTCCTCTTCTTCTCTTGGCTTTAGTTAGACTGCCACCACTGTGGGGCCTGGTGGGCAGTGGCCCTGTTCTCACTGCTCTACTGGGCAATTCCCCAGTGACTTTTCTCTGGGGACTCAAACCCCACATTTTCCCTTGGCACCAGTCTAGTAGAATCTCTCTGTAGGAGCTCTGCTGTGGCAGCTGGGCACCCAGGCTTTTTGACATATCTTGTGAAATCTAGGTGAAAGCTTCGAAGCCTTCATGGATCTTGTTGTACTCTATGTATCAGCAGACTTAACACCACTTGGAAACCACCAAGTCCTGTGGTTTGCACCCACTGGACTGGCAGTCCAACCAAGTACCTGGGGCCTTTGGAGCCCTGGCTGCAGCGAGAGCAGCCCGAACATGGGAAGTAGCATCTCAAGGCAGCACAAGGCCGCAACACCCTGAGCCATGTCCTCCCAAACCATTTTGCCTGAGTATGCCTCAGGGCCTGTAATGGAAGGGGTAGCCTTGATTTCTGGAATGTCTCTGGGGCCTTTTCCCCATTGTCTTGACTATTAACAATTGGCTGCCTTTTAGTCATGTTAATTGTTTTAAAAACCTGTTGTTCTGGCAGGGCCTGGTACCTGGGGCTGGGAAGTTTGGATTTCTCTTCTGAAAACTTCCCTTTACCACATGGTCAGATTGTAAATTATTCAAATTTGTGTGTTCTGTTTTTTCTCTTAAATATTAGCTTTAACTTTGCCTTTCTTTTTTTAACTTCCGTATCTGATAGTAGGCTATTAGAAGCAGCCATGTTGCCTTTTGAACACTTGGTTGTTTAGAAATTTTTTTTGCCATGTAGCTTAGGTCATTACTCTTAAGTTCAGCCTTTTACAAGTCTTAGAGCATGGACACATGCAGCCAACTTTTTTGTTACAAGCATAACATATAATGTAGCTGATTTTTTTGTTTTAGTTTTTTAAAAATGTTTATCTGAGACCTCATGAACATGGCCTTTACTGTCTACATTTTAATCAGCATTTTTGTCACAACCAATTAACCGGTCTCTATGAAGTTTTAAAGTTTTTCTTGTGTATGAGGTTTTTTGTTTTTGTTTTTTTTCTTTTTTAAAATAAAAATTTTTAAATATTTTAAGTTCTGGGATACATGTGCAGAACATGCAGGTTTGTTACATAGGTATACATGTGCCATGGAGGTTTGCTGCACCCGTCAACCCGTCATCTAGATTTTAAGGCCCGCATACATTAGGGGTTTGTTCTAATGGTTTCCCTCCTCTTGCCCTCCAACCTATGACAGGCCCCAGTATGTGATGTTCCCCTCTCTGTGTCCATGTATTCTCATTGTTCAACTCCCACTTGTGGATAAGAACATGTGGTGTTTGGTTTTTTGTTCCTGTGTTAGTTTGCTGAGGATGATGGTTTCCAGCTTCATCCATTTCTCTGCAAAGGACATGAACTCATCCTTTTTATGGCTGCGTAGTATTCCATGATATATATGTGCCACATTTTCTTTATCCAGTCTATCATTGATGGGCATTTGGGTTACTTCTGAGTCTTTGCTATTGTGAATAATGTGGGTGAAAGCTGCCAAGCCTCATGGATCTTGTATTCTATGTACCAGCAGACTTAACACCACTTGGAAACCACTATATGTGTGCATGTGTCTTTATAGTAGAATGATTTATAATCCTTTGAGTATATACCCAGTAATGGGATTGCAGGGTCAAATGGTATTTCTGGTTCTAGATCCTTAAGGAACCACCACACTGTCTTCCACAATGGTTGAACTAATTTACACTCCCACCAACAGTGTAAAAGCATTCCTGTTTCTTCACATTCTCTCCAGCATCTGTTGTTTCTTGACTTTTTAAAGATCACCATTCTAACTGGCGTGAGATGGTATCTCATTGTGGTTTTGATTTCCATTTCTTTAATGACCAATGACAACAAGCTTTTTTCATGTTTGTTGGTCACATAAATGTCTTCTTTTGAGAAGTTTCTGTTCATATCTTTCACCCACTTTTTGATGGGGTTGTTCGTTTTTTTCTTGTAAATTTGTTTCAGTTCCTTGTAGATTCTGGATATCCACCTTTGTCAGATGGATAGATTGCAAAAATTTTCTCCCATTTTGTAGGTTGCCTGTTCACTCTGATGATAGTATCTTTCACTGTGCAGAAACTCTTTGTTTTAATTTGATCCTGTTTGTCAATTTTGGGTTTTGTTGCAATTGCTTTTGGTGTTTTAGTCATGAAGTCTCTGCCCATGCCAGTGTCCAGAATGGTGTTGCCTAGGTTTTCTTCTAGGGTTTTTATGGTTTTAGGTCTACATTTAAGTCTTTAATCCATCTTGAGTTATTTTTTTGTATAAGGTGTAAGGAAGGGGTCCAGTTTCAGTTTTCTGCATATGGCTAGACAGTTTTCCCAACAACATTTATTAAATAGGGGATCCTTTCCCCATTGCTTGCTTCTGTTAGGTTTGTTGAAGACCAGATGGTTGTAGATGTGGTGTTATTTCTGAGGCCTCTGTTTTGTTCCACTGGTCTATATATCTGTTTTGATACCACTACTGTGCTATTTTGGTTACTGTAGCCTTGTAGTATAGTTTGAAGTCAGCATGATGCCTCCAGATTTGTTCTATTTGCTTAGGATTGTCTTGGCTAGACAGACTCTTTTTTGGTTCCATATGAAATTTAAAGTAATTTTTTCTAATTCTGGGAAGAAAGTCAATGATAGCTTGATGGGAGTAGCATTGAATCTATAAATTACTTTGGGCAGTATGGCCATTTTCATGATATTGTTTCTTCCTAACCACGAGCATGGAATATTTTTCCATTTGTTTGTGTCCTCTCTTAATTCCTTCAGCAGTGGTTTGTAGTTCTCTTTGAAGAGGTCCTTCACATCCCATGTAAGTTGTATTCCTATGTATTTTATTTTCTTTGTAGCAATTGGGAATGGGAGTTCACTCAGGATTTGCCTATTTGTCTATTACTGGCATATAAGAATGGTTGTGATTTTTGCACGTTGATTTTGTATCCTGAGACTTTGCTGAAGTTGCTTATCAGCTCAAGGAGTTTTGGGACTGAGACGATGGGGTTTTCTAAATATACAATCATGTCATCTGCAAACAGACAATTTTACTTCCTCTCTTCCTATTTAAATACCCTTTATTTCTTTCTCTTGCCTGATTGTCATGGCCAAAACTTCCAATACTGTGTTGAATGGGAGTGGTGAGAGAGGTCATCCTTGTCTTGTGCTGGTTTTCAAAGGGAATGCTTCCAGCTTTTGCTCATTCAGTGTTATTATTGGCTGTGGGTTTGTCATAAATAGCTTTTACTATTTTGAGATATGTTCCATCAATGCCTAGTTTATTGAGTGTTTTTTATCATGAAGGGATGTTGAATTTTATCGAAGGCATTTTCTGCATATATTGAGATAATCGTGTGGTTTTTGTCATTGGTTCTGTTTACGTGATGGATTACATTTATTGATCTGCATGTGTTGAACCAGCCTTGCATCCCAGAGATGAAGCTGACTTGATCGTGGTGGATAAGCTTTTTGATATGCTGCTGGATTCAGTTTGCCAGTATTTTACTATTTTCACCTCAATGTTCATCAGGGATATTGGCTTGAAATTTTCTTTTTTTGTTGTGTGTCTTGACAGATTTTGGTATCAGTATGATGTTGGCCTCATAAATAAGTTAGGAAGGAGTTCCTCTTTTTCTATTGTTTGGAATAGTTTCAGAAGGAATGGTACCAGCTTCTCTTTGTACTTCTGGTGGAATTCGGCTGTGACTCCATCGGTCCTGGGCTTTTTTTTTTGTTGGTAGGATATTAATTACTGCCTCAATTTCAGAACTTGTTATTGGTTTATTAAAGGATTTGATTTCTTCCTGGTTTAGCCTTGGGAGGGTGTATGTATCCAGGAATTTATCCATTTCTTCTAGATTTTTTAGTTTATTTGCATAGAGATGTTTATAGTATTCTCTGATGGTAGTTTGTACTTTTGTGGGATCAGTGGTGATATCCCTTCATATCATTTTTTATTGTGTCTGTCTGATTATTTTCTCTTTTCTTCTTTATTAGTCTGGCTAGCAGTCTATCTATTTTGTTAATCTTTTCAAAAAATCCCCTCCAGCATTCATTGAATTTTTTTTTAAGGGTTTTTGTGTCTCTGTCTCCTTTAGTTTTACTCTGATCTTAGTTATTTCTTGTCTTCTGACAACTTTTGAATTTGTTTGCTCTTGCTTATTTAGTTCTTTTAAAGATGATGTTAGGGTGTCAATTTTAGATCTTTCCCACTTTCTGATATGGGCATTTAGTGCTATAAATTTCCCTCTTAACACTGTTTTAGCTGTGTCCCAGAGATTCTGGTATGTTATCTTTTTGTTCTTACTGGTTTCAAAGAACTTATTTATTTCTGCCTTAATTTTGTTATTTACCCAGTAGTCATTCAGGAGCAGGTTGTTCAGTTTCTATGTAGTTCTGTGGTTTTGAATGAGTTTCTTAATCCTGAGCTCTAATTTGATTGCACTGTGGTCTGAGAGACTGTTTGTTGTGATTTCCATTATTTTGCATTATGTCTTTGATTTTAAAGTAAGTGCTATGTGGTGCTGAGAAGAATATACAATCTGTTGATTTGGGGTGGAGAGTTCTGTAGATGTTTATTAGGTCCTCTTGGTCTTGGTCCAGAGCTGTGTTCAAGTCTTGAATATCCTTGTTAATTTTCTGTCTCATTAATCTAATATTGACAGTGGGGTGTTAAAGCCTCCCACTATGATTGTGTGGGAGTCTAAGTCTCTTTGTAGGTCTCTAAGAACTTGCTTTATTAATCTGTGTGCTCCTATTTTGGATGCATTTATATATTTAGGATAGTTAGCTCTTCTTGTTGCATTGATCCCTTTACCATTATGTAATGCCCTTCTTTGTCTTTTTTGGTCTTTGTTGGTTTAAAGTCTGTTTTATTATAGACTAGGATTACAACCGCTAAGCAGCTTTAGTTTTAAAGCTGCTTTCACATTTTTAGATATCTTTATAGGAACACCCCACTCCTGGTACCAGTTTTTTGTCTTAGTCTGTCCCCATGACCCAAACACCTTTTGCTGGGCTCCATCTCCAACATTAGAGATAAAGTTTTAACATGGGATTTGGAGGGCAGATATATCTAAACTATATCAGGCACTAATCTTATTCATGACAGTAGAGCCCACATGACCAAATCACTTCCTAAATACCCCACCTCTTAATACTATAACATTGGGGGTTAGGTTTTAACATGAATTTTGGGGGAACACAGACATTCAGACATAGCTCGGGTGTATTCTATATATAATCTCTTTCCCACCTAACAGATAGTACCTTCCTGAAGAGAAATTACTTCTTAAAATTTTATTTTGTATCCCTATCTATTATAGGCACTATTATTGGTGTTGGGTATACAGCAGTGAATAAAAAGGAAAAGTTGCTGCCCTGTTCCAGTGGAGGGGTGGCGGGGAACAGACAATAAGACAAAATAATATGTCAGGTGGTGATAAATTCAATGGAGAGAAATGAAGCAGAATGTGAGAAAAGGGACCTAAAGAAAGAAGACACAAGCTATACAGACATCTGGGGAAAGAACCTTTTTGTATTCTTCACTGCATAGTGTCTTATACATAATAGGCATTAAATAGTTTTAAATTTTCTTATAAATCTAGGGATGGGACAGCAGCTTTATTTAATTTATATGTTAATATATATCTTAAACTCATAGCTTAGGAAAAAATTCTCAATTAACAGATATGTTTTAGTATGTAAACTTCAACATGTTCATTACACATTTGAAGCTGTCGCATATAAGCTCTCTTAATTTTCAGTAACAAAATCTATAAATGTGCCTACATCCTTACTGATTCTTCCTTTTACTGTACAACTTCAGTGGAAGAGGTACTGCTGCCTGTATTCAAAACCAGTTTCTTCTTCACACCATTTCAAAGGCTTTGCTCATTTTTTGTATTTATTCTTACCTTTTCTTCTTTTTAGGTTGACTCCAATCAGCATTTAAACATGCTTAAGATTAAGTTCTATAAAACAAACACTGCCTGTAACTAGACAATGAACAGAGCCTAGCCTTGCTATGTTCCACTTCTGCAGCTATGAATCTCAGTTTCTTTGTAGCCAATTTCTTGGGCAAGATGTCTAATACTGGCTGACTTCATTTCTTTATCTTCTGCTTACCCTTGAACCCACTCCAAAGCAAGGAGTGTCCAGCTCCACTCCCACCCACTCTACCAAAACTATTTTCTTCCAAAGGATACTTTTAATCTGCCCACTCTTTTTTTTAACAGTGTTTGACACATTTGACCACACCTCCTTCTTCTTCCCTTGGCTTTATTAGAGGACTCTCCTATGTTTTCCTGCCAAAACTATTAATGTTCTTCCTTAGCTTCTCTTTTTCTGTTTAACCTTTAAATGCCCCTGAGGTCTGTGATCTCCAGCTTCTTTTCATTTAACATATTTCTAGGCAGTCTTATCTCTTCTCATAAAGTCATTTACATTTACTCGTATATGCCCAGAATTTTCAGATTTACATTTACTCGTATATGCCCAGAATTTTCAGATTAGTATCTTCAGTCCAGATCTCTTTCCTGATCCCCAGACGTGTGTGTGTGTATGGGTGTGTGTATCATATATACACATTTGCCCGCTTGAATGTATTATGTTATCTCAAACTCAACTTGTCCAAAA
This sequence comes from Cheracebus regulus, assembly GCA_963574635.1. Lineage (NCBI taxonomy): Eukaryota > Metazoa > Chordata > Mammalia > Primates > Pitheciidae > Cheracebus > Cheracebus regulus. The sequence continues at coordinate 39,238 of CAUYQU010006095.1, forward strand.
ACAGAGTTCATCTTCATCCTTCTCTATTGCTCAGAAACAAACAAACCCAAAACTGAGTTTTCCTGTGTTTTCTGTCTTCACAAATGATACTGCCATTTGCCCATTTGAGTCCTTACTGTGTGCCAGTTACTTGCTAATTTCTGTGGATAGCATGACAGGTAAGTTCTTTGCCCTCGGGGAGTTTACAGTACAGAGGAGAATTTATTCAGAAATAAAATAGTTGCAGAAATATATTCTTTTCTCTCCATTGTCTCTTTAGCCCATATCACCATTCTCTTTGCTTAGTTTGTTTTCGTAGCTTACAAATCATTGTCCCCCTTGCCCTTCTCTAATTCATTCTCTACACAGCAACTAGAGTGACCTTTTAAAATTGTAAATCTGGTCATGTCATTTTTGCTTTAAAACTTTTTAATGATGTTTCTTTACCCTTAGGTTAAAGTTCAGATCCTTGTGTAATCTGGTCCTCTGCCTCTTTCTAGTCTCTGGTGATAATTTCACTGAGGCATTTAAACTGAACCTTGAAGTATAACATGGATCTTAGTAAGCAAGGCATGGAGGGAAGGGAATTCTAGACAGAGAGAAGTGAATTCCAGACTGAAGGAATAGCTTACAGAAAGGCACAGTATTCTGATAGTGGTGAGGAGGCTGATGTAGCTGAGTCATATGGTGTATGAAAAGATAGGAGGTGTTGTTAAGTATTTTTTGTTTGCTAGTTGGTTGCCTGAGCCAAACAAGCTTAAGCAAAAAGAAAATTTATTGGTAGATATAATGAACAATCTAAGTGAAACTGGCTTTGGACATCTGTTGATGCTAGGGGTTGGAAGATGTTACCATGATCACATTTCTCTTTACATCTCTGAACTTCACTTATTCTGCCTTGACTTCTCAAACAGGCTGTCCTCTGGTGGTAAAATATAGCAATAACAATGGCATTTACCTCAGCAAAAAGCATACAACTTTGCCCTGGAAGTCTCATGTAAAGTCTTATGGCACTTCATTGGCTCTTTTGGGGCCAGTTTCTGAACTCGTCATCATGAGTTTATGATTGTGTGCTTCACTGGTGGAATCAGCTTGACTGGACTGAAGGAACTAAAGTAGAATAAGTAAGAAGTAGGTGGTTACCCTAAAACAACATTGTTGCCTATTATATAAGAACTCATTTCAGAAAGTGGGTATAATTCAGAAAAGCTGCCCTTGTTTGGGGAAATATAAATTTAGTAGCTGAGTGAACAACAGAAGAGAGAGTCAAGATACCACTTTGGAGGCTTTATCAGCAGTTCAAGTGAACAATAATACAGGCTTGAACTAGGGGAAAAGCTAAGAGGAAGGGGAAGATAAAAGAGGAAGGCTGTAGAAGTACAGTGAAGAGCTTAGGTGGCTGCCTGAAAAACACAATTTCATAGAGGAGGAGGGTGAGGGAGGAAGTAGAGTGTAAGAGCTTCATACTTGGTGCGTTTGTAGCAATTAGACGTTAAGTTAGAGAACATAGAAAGAAACAGACCATACTCAGAGGAAGAAAAGAGTGAGTTTAGGTTGTTGACGAATTTGAAGCACTGCTAAGATACCAACATGAGAAATGGAGAAAATGGAGATTTAACTCTAGAAATTGTAGACATTGGAGCTGTGCATATGGGAATAATTTCTGTATAAGTAATGGATGAAGCATGCCTGGGTGAGATTGGATACAGCCATAAAAAGTTATGTTAGTTGAAAGCCCAATGAAAAACTCAGTTAAATACTATATTTAAGATGAATAGGAGCTGGTGAAGGAGGCAAAAGAGAATCAGAGAGGTAAAAGAGGATCCGGGAAAGTGCTGTATTATGAAAACTGAATGTGGCAAGAGTGATTTTACATTGTGCTATAGGAGGCAGGTTAGGATGAGTTTTGACAATTATGTAGGAAAAATTATCAAAGACGTAGAAGTGGGAAAAGGAAATTATTGCATATCTGGAATGCTACATATTGTATAGAGGACTCTTCAGGAATTCTATGATTCTGATTAAAGAATATGCATCTTTCTATTTGATTGACAAAGCTGTTGTACAACTTTGTAAAAAGGGATAAAAATTAAGTTGTAGAAAACCGAAAGTAGTATAAATGTTTCCCATGCTAGTGCAAATTATGTTTGTGCCATGAAAATGAATTTTGTAAGTTGAGAAATAGTAAATCAGATTCTCATTTGAATGAGTTTTTATGTCTTACTTCTTTCTTCCTTAATTGATAAATTAAATAAAATTTTTGCCAGATCTTCATTTCATATTTGTATGAGAGTCATGACTTTACTATTTTGAAAATTATACTTTATCTATTACAAAGGCTTTTGGTAAACTTTGAGATAACACTTCAGTTTAGGTGTAAGGATAGAAATCAAATTGTATAGGATGTTAACAAAGGTGTGTGTAGCAGGTGAGGGGAGGAGAGTGGGGGAAATGATTAAGGTTGGAATGTCAGGGAGATTTTTTTTATGAAAGAGGTAAGAAATTAGCTCAAGGCATAGGTTCTGGACAGGCTGAAGAAAAGTGAATTTTGAAGGTAACTAGACGTTTAGTCAAGACTAAGCATAATGGATTCACAAGATGATAAATAAGAAATAAAATATATAGGTAAGGTGAAGCCTGGATATGGAATTCTTTGAATGACGACTGAAGTAAGTTTAGAACATCTGACTGCACTAAGACCTACTTTATAATTCCTACTTTCCTTCTAAATGGCCGTTTACTAAATTGTGTTTTTTACTAAATTAAGTTTTTTAAATTGTGTTTTTCTATGTGCATTAATTTGATAGTTTTTGATGTAGGGCTTAATTCCAGGTTTCAGTTCTTTGGTCACTTCTTTATCCACATTTATTCTTTAGGTGATCTCATCTAGTTGCATACTTGAATAGCTGATAATTTCCTTCTATCTTGAGTTCCAGACTTACATATCTGGTATTTTTACTTGGATTCAAAATAAGCACCTTAATCTAATTTTGTCCCCATCTCCTTCACCTCCCATGGTTTCTCTATATCACAGTAAGTGTCAGCATTCACCTAGTTCTGCAAAAACCTAGGAGCTACCCTTTCTTCTTTTCATACTCAAACTTCATATCTAGTCCTTCAGCAATTGTTAGAGCTTTTTCCTTCAGATTAAATCTCATATCCATTCAAATAGTACCCTCCCACTGTTATCATAATATCTAGGCCGCCAGCATTTTTTTACAAGATTACTGTAAAAGCCTCCTAAGTTCTCCACTTTCATTTTTGTGCCTGCCTTCCCCATCTGTTTCATGTGGAATTCAGAGTAGTATTTTTAAAACCATAGTTAGGTCTGGTGACTCAATACCTGGCACAGGATAAGTGTCAATATGTCCTTGTGTATTGAATGTATAAATGAGTATTGTTTTGCTGATTTTGTTGATGGAGTTTCAAGTTGGCTTTCCTGCATAAATTACACCCGCAGACTGATACTGCCTATCATTCTTTAAAGTTGATTAAAACCTTAAAGACCATGGTGAAGCAAACTTGAATACAAAATTCCTTTAGTACATTTTTTTCTTCCCATCTAGTATAGCTGTCTTATCTACAGATAATTAATTAGACAAACTTTTTTGGTGATTCACCTATTATCAAGCCTTTAGAAGCATTCAGTTTTATTTTCTATAAAACACCTTTATTTTTTACACTGTCAATCAGTTTATATAAAATTTATGTGATTAAAATAAGTTCAGCTGGTATAAACATGTTTGAGAAACACAACTGACTCTTAGTATGCCTAGAACTTTAACTGATTAGTATAAGAATTAGATGTATTAGAAAGCGATAGCGTATTTTATTTTTGTCAAACTGAAATTAGCCATGTACATCAGTCAGTATGGCCTCTGTATACTTCACACAGGGTATGGAAGGCATTTCGTTATTTGTGTGAATTGATAAATTGGAGATCACTAGTAGTTTGTTTGATTTTTGAGACAGTTTCACTCTTGTTGCCCAGGCTGGAGTGCAGTGACGTGATCTTGGCTCACTGCAACCTCTGCCTCCCGGGTTCAAGTGATTCTGCCTCAGCCTCCCAAATAGTTGGGATTACAGGCATGCGCCACCACACGTGGCTAATTTTTGTATTTATAGTAGATATGGGATTTTACCATGTTGGCCAGGCTGGTCTCGAACTTCTGAACTCAGGTAATACACCCACCTTGGCCTCCCAAAGTGCTGGGATTACAGGCACGAGCCTGGCCTACTAGTTTTAATGTATGTTAACTACATATTTGCCAAGGTCCTTTCTAGTTCTAGAATTGTATGATTTCTGTAATGGTAATACCAAAATAATTTTTAGTATTATGAAAGATATAATGATAGGTTTTTAAAATTTGACATTGTAAAATTCACTCTCAAATATTTTTATTTGGTTTGGGTTACATATTTTTAATAATTGGATATTAGGGTTTCCTGGAGATAAAGAAAAAAAATGCCATTTTAAAAAAAGGAGATTCTATTGACTCTGGTTACTTTTGCCATTTTTATCGTATCCTGTCTTCTCCATAGCAACAACAACAACAAATTAAATATCTTAATGACATTTGTATTTTTATTTTGTTCTGCTGTTTTAAGTGATATAGGCCAGCAGGAGTTAAAAGGTTATAATAGAATGATTTAATATGAAATTATTGTGCTAGAGTATATGTCTTAGAGAATGTGCTGCCAAGCCTTTTATTGGTATTATGTATGGAATGGGGTCAGACTCTAATTTTGAGGTTAGAACCCAGGGAGGGGAGCATCACACACGGGTCTGTTGGGGGTTGAGGGGCTATGGGAGGGTTAGCAGTGTGTGGGGAGATTGGGGAGGGATAATATTAGGAGAAATACCTAATGTAGGTGATGAGGGGATAGATGCAGCAAACCACCACGGCATGTGTATACCTATGTAACAATCCTGCATGATCTGCACATGTACCTCAGAACTTAAAGTATAATTAAAAAAAAGAAAAGAAAAAAGAAGTTAAGAAGTACAACACTAGTAGTAATTTTAAAATATGAAAACTATAAATGTATATATATGCATATATGTATTATGTATGCAGGTTTACATGGAAACTTTAACATCTCTATTCAGAAGTGTGATTAATTCATAGTTTTCTTTTGGGAGCAAATTTTGTTAGGTTTTAACAATGAGCTTATGTGAGCCTTATAACATAGTAATTTTCTATCCTTTTTATGCCCCCAACAATATAAATAGCATAGGACTTCTGTGTTCCATAAGCTTTGCTAGAATTCACCCATAAAATAATTTGGGTCAGGGGTTTTTGGGAGGAGTCAGATTATTTGTATAGCAATTTCAAGATGCCTGTCCAGTCCACACATCAAACTGCCCACATCAAAACTCCTAATTAATAGATGAATTTAGCCTCTAATTTAGTAGCTGATGACTCTGTAGCCTACCTTCACTCTTTCTCCTCTGGAAGGTTTATTGGGTAAAGAGTTGATACCTGAGCTAAGCCGTACCCATTTGGAATTTGGAAAGGAATGTAGAGACTTTAGTCAGTTACTACTGGGCCTTGGCACTGAGCAGTCATAAAAAATAGTTATCTTTTATAAAATATCTGTTATAAAATAGAAAGGTGGTTGTAGAAAGAGAAAAGAATGAAACACATGTGCAAAAAAGGAGCAAACAAGAGATAATTCAATTCCAAAAAGGAGCTGGGTTCTAACATTCCAGAATCCTTAGACTTGACTATTCTTCTTGTGCACAGGTTTCCATGAAATACTCCTGTATTCTTCCAGTACTTTTTTGTTTGTTTGTTTGACCTAGTTTGAGTAGATTTCTGTTCATTGCAGTGAAACAATTCCTGACTAAGGTCATCTTTGACATACTTTTTATTTCACTTGTGTTTATTAGTTTTTCTGGGTTTCTTTTCAGACAGTTTGATAATTGAATTTGCTAGTTCCCTAAAATATCTGCTGTGAAATTTAATCTTCCATTTTCATATGTATTGCTAAAGTTGTATACCATATTCTTTTATTTTAATAAGTACCACACTTGCTATTATAGTCCCTTTCTTACATAACTAATAGATATTTGTATTTTTCTTCTTTTTCTTTCTTAGATTTGCCAGATGCTTTTATACTTTATTGATCTTTTCAAAGCATAGATTCTTTGGAAGGAATAAAAAAATATTGTCAAAGAGTTACCTCCACAAAAAACGTCAGGCCCAGATTGTTTTGTAGTTGGGTTAGAAACATGTAACTTCAGTGATATATAAATTGTTCTAGAACATGGTAAAAGAAGAGGAAACAATGTACAGAATTATCAAATAGAATACAGAGCATATTTTAAATGTATATCCTACATTCATATTGAAAATGCAGGAATAATTCGGTATTGGAAATATATTAATATGTCATTATATTAATAGATCAGAGGATAATTATATGATCACCTCCATAGATGATGAAAAGACTTTTGATAAAGTTCAATATTTTTTCCTAATAAAATTTAGTACTAGACCAGAAATAGAAGGCTATCAGATCAGCTCAGAAGTCAGCATCATGCTTAATGGGTAAAATTTAGAAGTTCTATAAAGTCTGGAACAAGATGCTGATGCTGGCTGTCATCACTCTTACTTATCATTGTGCCAGAGGTACTAACTAATGTAGTGTAAGAGGTATAAAAATGGAAGAGGAAGTAAAATTATTGCTGTTTTTAGGACAATCTGATTATATCCCAAAATATCCAGGAGAATCAACTGAAAAGGTACTATTAATAATAGGAGAATCCAGTGATGTGGCTGGATACAATTTTTATTAGCCTTAGGTGTAGAGAATTAACTTGACACATTATCATCACAGGTTTATGTAAGGTCTCTTCCTTGTTTTCTTTCTTTAGTCTCTTTTATTCCTATTTGAATTTCTCTTCTCCCATAAATAAATATATTGTTTGTTATATTATACAGTATCATTGTAGTTATATTCTAATATATTCATCTTTTTGTAACTATGTGTTCTTACAAGATGGATATTCTTTTATGTGCATTTACTTATAATTTACATAAATATTATTGTGTTGTATTTCTTATTCTGTTTTTTTCCCACGAGCACTAAATGCCTAAGATCTACTCATGTTGATGCTTCTAATCCATTGCTTCTTATAGCTGTATTATGCTCTGTGAGACCTTTACCATATTCTACCTGTTATCTTAGTGATAGCTACCTGTTGACTTCAAGTTTCCTGACACCACAAATTGTTTTGCAGTTAACATCCTTGGACATGACTCTGTGTAACTATTTATTTGGAACATATATACAAATGAACAGAATTGCTGGGACATAGGATAGCCCCTTATGTAGTTTGACTAAAAAAAAATGGCAGATTGCTATTCACAGTAGTTGAACATGTCTATATTCTCACTAACGATGCATGAGTCTTCTCATACCCTTATCTCCCAACATTTAAAAATTATCAAGTTTTATAAATTTTACTAATCTAATAATAAACTGATGTTTGATTCTTTTAATTTGTAATTACTTTTCTAATTACTAATTACTTTTCTAATTACTAATAAGTTTGAACATTTCTTATACATACTAGTTTTGGAGGTTTTTCTTTCTGTAAATTACCTTTTAATTGTCTTGTTGATTTTTCTGTTGATATACGGTCTTTTCAGTTTTATTCATAGAGGTTTAAAATAAATATATATTTAAAAAGTACAAACAGTGGCTACAGACACCTGAAAAGATGTTCAACACCATTAGTCTTTAGGAAAATGCAAAACAAAACCACAGTGCAATACAACTTCATATCCACCAAGATGACTCTTAAAAAATTTTAAAAAGGAAAGTAAGTGTTGGTGAGGATATGGAGAAATTGGAACCCTTGTACATTGCTGGTGAGAGTGTAAAATAGTACAGCTGCTGTAGAAAAATTTGGCAGTTCCACAAAAAGTTAAAGATAGAATTACCATCTGACCCAGCAATATCACTCGTAGAATTCCAAAAGAATTTAAAGCAGGCATTCTAACAAAAACTTGTACATGAATGTCTGTAGCAGCACTATTCACAATCACCAAAAGGTGGAAAGAATCTAAATGTCTGTCCACTGATAAATGGATAAACAAAATGTAGACCGTTCACATGATGGAACCATAAAAAGAAATGAGATACTACAACATGGATATCAGAAACGTTCTAATTGGAAGAAACCATACACCAAAGATCACATATTATGTAATTCCATTTATATGAAACATCCGAAACAGATGAATTAATACAAACAGAAAGCAAATTAGTAGTAGCTAGGAGCAGGGGGAAAAATAGAGAGTGATTGCTTAATGGGTTCAAGGTAATCAGTACAGGGTTTTCATTCCTGATACAAATGTTTTGGAACTAGATAGAGGTGATAGTCGCAGAGCATTATCAATGAACTATATGCCACTGAATTGTACATTTTTAAATCATTAATTTTGGGCTGGGTGTGGTGGCTCATGCCCATAATCCCAGTACTTTGGAGGCTGACAAGGGTGGATCACTTGAGGTCAAGGGTTTGAGACCAGCCTGGCCAACATGGTGAAACCCTGTCTCTACAAAAAAATACAAAAATTAGCTGGGGGTGACACATGCCTATAGTCCCAGCTACTCAAGAGGCTGAGGCAGGAATTGCTTAAACCCAGGAGATGGAGGTAGCAGTTAGCCGAGATCATGCCACTGCACTCTAGCCTAGGCAAAAGAGCAAGACATTGTCTAAAAAAAAAAAAAATTGGCTGGGTGCAGTGGCTCACGCCTGTAATCCCAGCACTTTGGGAGGCCGAGGCGGGCGGATCATGAGGTCAAGAGACCAAGACCATCCTGGCCAACATGGTGAAACCCCGTCTCTTAAAAAAAAAAAAATTATAATTATATGTATTAAATTTTACCTCAAGAAATTATAATCAAATAATTTTTGTATATATCAGAGAGGTTGGCAAACTTTTAATGTAAAGGGCCAAATGATGAAGATTTTAGGCTTTGCAGGCCATATGATCTCTGTCTCAGCTACCCACCTCTCTCCTATTGTAGCATGAAACTAATTAACATGCCTGTGTTCCGACAATACTTTATTTGCAAAGAAGGCAGTGAGCTGGCTTGACCCATAGTTGTCTGGCCCCTTGCTACATATAAACAACCAGTTAGCAAATATAACAGGAAGAAAAATTCTGTGTATAATGGCAACAAAGAGAAATACAACAATCCAGAGATAAATTCAGATACAAAGAGAATGGTGATTGGATCTTATTCTCTACTGAAGCTCTTGTTCTTATGGAATAGTTAGGAAGTGACTGTCTCATGGCCCATGGGACATCCGCAGTTGAGAACATCTTTCAAGGGTTCAACAAAGAGTACGGTTTGAAGCTTTCCAGTGAGAGAAGGAAGGAAACCTAAAAATCATCATTCGGTTAGTTTCAAGATTTCAGCCTTGTCACAGATTCTTGCTCATCATCTTCCTTCTCCTCTCCCCTACATTTTTCTAACACTTTAATTTGCAGTCTAGTATCTTTCTGTATAGATTGTTATTTTCTCCTAGTCATTGAAGGGCTTGTTTTCCATATGTCTCAGATTTAAAATGTGGAAAAACAAAACTATAAAAGTAGTAGAAGAAAACTAAGGTAGAATTTTTTACCTTTGAAATGAGAAAGGTCTATCTAACATGCAATCCTGAAATCAAAAAGAAAAGATTGGGAACTTTAGATAATCATAAAAGTTGCGCATGCCAATGTCACCATATTATATAGAAAATCTAAAGACAACATGCCAAGGGATAAAAGGGAGTCTGTGTGATAAAATTTGATTTCCTTAATATATAAAGTCCTCTTGTATATCAGTGAATTACTATAATCCTAGCAATTTGGGAGGCCAAGGTGGGTGGATGTCTTGAGCTCAGGAGTTCGAGACCAGTCTGGGCAATATGGTGAAATCCCATCTCTACAAAAAATACAAAAATTAGCCGGGTGTGGTGACATATGCCTGTAGTCCCTTGTAGTCCCAGCTTGGGGAGCTGAGGCAGGAAGATCACTTGTACCTGGGAGGTCAAGGCTGCAGTGAGCTGAGATCGTGCCACTGCACCCCAGCCTGGGTGAAAAAGCGAGACCCTGTCTTAAAAAAAAAACTTAATTTACCATCTAGAAATAACCATGTTAAACATTATGTAAATCATTTCGGGTATCTCTATGAACATTTAAAGATGAAAGGATGAATGGATATAGAGAAATGAAAATGGGATCATATTATATATACCATTTTAAAATAAAAAGAAATTTACTTGAATATAACTAGGAAGTAAAGTGTAAGAATAAACTTAGGATAAACTTGTAAAAATTAATTTAGAATTATTATTTTACTGAACTGTAAAGTTGGTGTTGGGATATGGCCAATAACACCTTTACCTTCCCAGTTTAGAACTAATCAAAGGAGAGATGCACACATACAAACGAGGGTTGTACTGTTGGAAATAATAATATTTACTTTATTACTAATAAAAAATCAGGTTGTATGACTGTAGTCAGTCAAAATGAGCCTTATGATACTTTATTGTTGAATTAGATAGACTTGTTTAGCAAAATAGTGATAGACTGTGCTAGTCAACCATAGAAGTGGATAATGCCTCTAATTTTACTCCATGGAAGAATGGAAAACTACATCCTGCAGGGCTGGGTTGAGCATGTATACTTCCTTGTTTTATAATGCAGAGGAGGAGATAAATTGAAGATGTTCCTTTTACATTTTCATCTTGGACGTGAAGTAGAAATTGCTTCCATCTATGAAAACATGAAGTGTTAGGAATGAATGTCTCATTTGGGACAATATCCATTTCCTTATCTTTCATAGTATAGAATCATTGAACATGCTTGTATTTCTTTATACCACCAGTGCTAGATTATTCTTACTTTGTTGAAGTTTATAATAGTTTTGTTTTGTTCTGTATACCAAAATTCCTGGTTATTTTTATTCTTTTTTTTTTTTTTGAGATGGGAGTTTCGCTCTTGTTACCCAGGCTGGAATGCAGTGGTGCAATCTCGACTCACTGCAACCTCCACCTCCCGGGTTCAAGGGATTCTCCTGTCTCACCCTCCCAAGTAGCTGTGATTACAGGCACCCGCCACCATGCCCAGCTAATTTTTGTATTTTTAGTAGAGATGGGGGTTTCACCATGTTGGCCAGGCTGGTCTTGAACTCCTGACCGTAGGTAATCCCACCCCTCTTGGCCTCCCAAAGTGCTGGGATTATAGGTGTGAGCCACCTCTCCCAGCATTTTTATTTATTTTTTATTTTTATTTTTTTTTAGACAAGAGTCTTGTTCTGTCGCCCAGGTGTGGAATACAGTGGCATGATCTCAGCTCACTGCAACCTCTGCCTCCCAGTTCAAGCAATTCTCATGCCTCATTCCTGAGTCAGATAGAATTACTGATGTGTACTACCACACCCAACTAATTTTTGTGTTTTTAGTGGAAATAGGGTTTTGCCATTTTGGTCAGGCTGGTCTCAAACTCCTGACCTCAGGTAATCCGCCCAACTTGGCCTTGCAAAGTGCTGAGAGAACAGGATTGAGCCACCATCCCCAGCCCATTTTTACTCTTAAATTCAGAACTTATCAGCAGTCCTCTTATCTCCATTTATCTGTTGTTTGGTGTGATATCATTGCCCAGCTTTTGCCCTTCCTTCAAGTTCTTTTAGTTAGAGAATGTCTGTTTGTTGCTCCGTTATCATGATAATCTGTTGGGATACTATTCTTAGCTCACTTATTCTTTTCTTCATGCCTTTTTAGACATTGCCTTGTTTTCTTCTAGCATTGAATTTTCTGGCATGGAAATTTGAGACCAGGCTTCTTTTTTGTTTCTTAGAGTAGAAATTGCTTATGCCTCCTAATACCCATTCTCCCTTGCTTTAGTAGCAGAACCCTGATTTTATTGGTGGATGTTGTATTGCCTCCTCACTAAATGACTGTATTTTCTAATATTTCTTGTGGCTAGCAGTAACCATGAGACTAAATTCTGGCCAATGAAATGTAACTGATCAGAAATACCTATGAGAAGTCCACTTAAAAGGGAGGGTACTTGCTGCTTACTTCAACTTCTTCCTTTTTTTTTTTTTTTTTTTTTTTTTTATACAGAGTCTCACTTTGTCACCCAGGCTGGAGAGTAGTAGGCTCAAGTAATCCTCCGCCTCAGCCTCTTGAGAAGCAAGTAGCTAGGATTACGGGTGTGCACCACCCCACCACACTGGCTAATTGTCTTCTATTTTTTTTTG